>JACCPG010009340.1:0-16013 GCA_016069955.1 Drepana arcuata | reverse complement strand
GTTGACCACACATTTAAGGTTGAAAAACTATACTTACTTACGTATTTTAAAAATACTTTCCATGAATACTGCAAAAAATATGGACAGTATTTTTTTGTGCTGTTTCACACAAAAGTTAAACAAAGATCCTTAAGTTTTGACATTATAAAGGGTGAATATGGTAACATAATAAGCTGATTACATATTTTACAGTGTAACAGACAAATTCAGTAACATTTTAAGATACACAAATGCCGGAATTATCACGTCACTAACATCCACATTAGCTATCGGGCGGGTCGCATGCTTGTCTGCCTTGGTGGTATAAAAACTTACGTATAACCCTTAAGTTTTTATAACACCAAGGCAGATTTTGCAGCTATTGATTTTATTATGTAGACAAAGAAGTATTATAACAGAGTTTACAACAACGAAATTGGTGTGTGGGCACTGCCTATACACCTCTGCATAACCCTTCGGGGACCATTGTGGGAAGACGAGAGGAGATGCTTCGTTGTTGTACACATACATATATACAGAAACTAAGTCTGTTAAAATTAAACTTTGACCAAAACTACAAATATTAATTTTAACATAAAAAGCTAAATAAAAACGATATCATCTTGGAATCGATACAATTATCCCATTAACCTTGTAGACGAGCTATTCAATTTGTTTTTATTTGTAAAAATAAAATTAATGTGCTCGAACTCAAAATATCAACTTGTAACTGTTTATAGTTTAGTACAAAAGGTAATTCCCGTATTCATTCTGGATCTTTTATCAGCTTGTGCACCCGTCTGAAGTATCGGGATGATGCTAGATTTAAATTAGGTGTATACAGTTTGTGTAATAATTTTGTGTAGTACAAACTATAATGACATCTTTCGTTCACTTTACTAACATTGACGATCGTAGTCAAAGAGCACTGTTGTGTGTATTTGTACATACTTCCATATTTATAACATAAGTAGGCATTTACACCACAGTAACAATGAAAAAATGATTTGGCTCGGACTTATCAAGGATATTAAGATACCGGTAGATTGGTACGTATGTTTCAGATGTTTGTTTAAAAAAGGGTAATTAAAATGTAATATTATTACTACCTACGTTGTCTTAAAGTGGGCAAATGATTTGTCTAATTCTAGAAAATGTAATTATCATCCTGCTAATATCATGATTTGACGACCGTCTGGTCTAGTGCGAAATTTGAGGTCGCGGGTTCGAATCCCGCTGAGGGCAGATATTTGTGTGATGAACACGAATATTTGTTCCTTAGTCTTGGATGTCCTATGTATTTAAGTATATATCTATCTATATAAGTAAATATATCGTTGTCTAGTTACCATAACACAAGCTTTGCTTAATTTGGGACTAGGTCAATTTGTGTGGAATTGTCCCAGGTATTTATTTATTATTTATTTATTATCAATGCGAAAGCTTGTAAAGATATTTCAAAACCACGCCAGAACGGGCGAACTGAATGACTTAGTTGAAATAAGGCTCAGTGCTAGATTACTAGGTGGATTAACGCATATAATAATATGGTTTATTACAGAAAATAATCTACCAGTTAAATTTATATTGTGGGGCGTCTTAATTAAATAAATTATCTCCCCTTACTCAGTGACATGAATATCACACTATTTCAATGCGAAATATGTTTTGATTCCATATTTTTAACTGCCGAAACGCTACATCAATTTGAACAAAACAAAAGAAAATAATTTCACCTATTTAAGAAACTTCCTTCAACTGCACTTATTGCTCACTTAAAAAAAAAACCGAGCAAAGCACAGCTGTTATTGAGTCGAACTTCGATATTGTGAAGTGGAACTTATGAGTTTTCTGCAGCGTTGGAAATTGCAGGAAGTATGGGAAACAAATGCACATTACTTCGGTAGACGCAGTCGTATAAGACTTGTTTATTGCATCGTATATCATATAACTTTAAATTATGTAATAGGTATAAGTGCTCAAGGATGGGAACGTCAAAAGTAGGTACTCGAAGCCGGCGGGCATGTATGAAGAATGTTGATGAAGCGATATAAGTCTAAAAAGACCTGGCACTCTACCTTCATTGCCACTGGTTGCGGGTTCAATTGCTTGTTATTGGTCGCAAATTTTTATGACGTTTTAATGAAAAATTATTTATGCGTGTGCATTTTGTTATTAGAATGGCATAGCAAAATACACAACACAACAATATACAAACCAAACAAAGGACGTAGAACTACTAAAGTATGCATTGGAAGAGGCATTCTAATAGAGATATGCACGCTCGAACAGTTTAGTACCTTAGTGTTGTGCAGTTTCAAACATTATCGATTTAAAATTATTATGTGTTATAATATATAAAAAAGAGCCGTGGTGGCCGAGTGGTTCCAGTAGTTGCCTGCGACACAAAGATCGCAAGTTCGAACACCGACTGTACCAATGAGTTTTGACTGAACTTAAATTAGTCACACTACCTGTATACGTCTGAGAAGAAATTAAAGGCGTATGTATAGTCGTGCTAGAGTACCGGCGATGGACTCGCCATCTATCACGTTGACACCTCTGGCGGAAAGTGGGTGTGTGGGTATTATCTATACACCTCTGCCTACCCCTTCGGGGACCCTTGTAGGAAGGCATGAGGAGTTAATATATAATAGTCATTGTGGCCGAGTGGCTCGAGTAGCCTGCAACGCAAAGATTGCAAGTTGGACCTTTATCCTAGAAATACAATTATAGCTTGCTTCTAATAACAAGTTATACCAAATCCCATAACTTTCCCACCTACAATCGTATTCTATAGATAAGTTAAAATCTATAAAATAAAACGAATTTTATATCGTATAACGGTAACCGCAAAATAAAAATGGATTTGTATCGATTACCACCTCATCGATACGAAGACATCCCTACCAATTCCTATCCATTCTGCTTGGTATTCTTTCTTTGTGTACATTTGTTAATACTATCTTTTATTTCGTTCGCGTTATTGGAGCTCCTGGATGTGAGAATAACGATGTTTGTTTAATAAAATGCATATTTTCAGTAGCAATATCAGGATATTCACATAAAGTAAATATTAAAGCTATATTAGCCGTTCACCTGAGAACGTAACTCATACATGTATATTTAATGATGTAAACAATAATGTTTATTGTTTACTTGACTGTCGAGAACGGGGGATGTATGCTAGTTACTAAGTCCTTTGCTTAACCTGAGCTATTATTCAGATCTTATATTCTGAGCCACGTCTGGGTCATTAACGCGAAGTGGTTTGAATATCGCTATAGGTAAAATTTGCTGTTCGAAGCACCATTATACCATATGTCCAGTAGTCAAATTATTATGAGGATATTAGCATGATACGTAAGTTTATCACTGCCAATCGCCTAGTTACTGACTTTTTCATTGCTCAATATGTTTTGATATTAACAGTAAGCTGTAGTAGGTAGTTCCGAGAGGTTTGTCGCAAAAAAGTATTACGTTTGGAGTCGACCGATTGGTTATATTAATACTCAAATTTGTATGAAAACAGAAGCTACGAGTACCTAGCTCTGAGACGAGTGTGCATGTGTCTTTGTAAACACACCCATATACTTTTAACTACGGCCATTTTTGCTAAAAGAAACTTAAAAACCTACCCTAATACAGTTTTATTTGCTGCACTAAACTTGAGATAGGCCGTAAAATAAATGTCAAGTCATAAAATATGTGCTTAAAAATAAGTAGCCTGATTTTAACACACCTGCCGCGCACATAAATCATGCGGATTAAGGTGGGCACACTCTTGACCTGCATTAGAGACGGATTTGTACAGTGTACATAAGCCGTGTGACTTCTCAAATTTGACAGCTGTCAAATAAAAACGCAGCTGTTATTGAGGAAAATGTACATTAATGTTTGAAGATAGATTTAATTGATAAAGCATTGAGCTTGCCATTCTACTGGGAGCATATCAGGATCCAGATAAATAACTATAGGTCCATTTAAAGCGTTGGTGGATGATACCTACGCTCTTACCCCGGTTTGTACTTAGGTACCTTCTATGAAATTTCGGCACGTGTCGAGATACATTTTAGAATTCCAGTCATAAAATTAAACTCGATAAGTAATTATTGCTCTAAGCGGGCTTTATTAATGAGGGTACAGGTTTTTCCTGATTTATGAGAATTTGACGTGTTCTTCGGCACGTTTTAAGGTCGATTTGAATATTAAAGCGGATCTAAATTGGTTAGTATATTTTTAGTATTCACACCCTCTCACAAGGATGCTGGAGGGTGTAGGGGAGGTGTTACTATATTTTCTTTGAATTATTCTGACACGTATGCGGGGTTCCTTCACCTTTAAGATCTCGGTGTGTTTAATCACTGTACTGCAAGTTTTGAAGGCATATTCATCATCATCATCGTCATCATCATCATATCATCACGCCGAGTCCCTAACGGGGTAGGCAGAGAGTATAGGGCGCCAGGCATATAGGCATATTCAAAATTCAAATATTTCTTTTATTTTTGTAATAGTTGCTTAGCAAACGATTAATCGAACCAGGCCACCACCGGCTCTGCATTCGCATCTCTCGTTCCTCAACTGTTTTTTTTGTAAATATTGTTTATTATTGTTTTAAATAAAATACCTACGCGTTTCCTTTTGAATTGTCAACATTTATGTTTTAAATTAAAAAGAAAATTTAGGCGCTGTTTTCAATCGGTATTTTTTTGTTGATTCCAAAGTTACCTGATAGCTATAGATGAAAATAAATTGAACATCGAATTATAAAATGTCTCCTTTATTATAATAATATAATATATCCTCACGCCTTCCCACAAGGGTCCCCGAAGGGGTAGGCAGAGGTGTATAGGTAATACCCACACACCCACTTTCCGCCAGAGGTATATTAGGTGCCAACGTGACAGATGGCGAGTCCATCGCCGTTACTCAAGCACGACTATACATACGCCTTTGAATTTCTTCTCAGACGTATGAAGGTTTCCTCTCGATGTTTTCCTTCACCGTAAAGCTCGTGGTGTGACTAATCACTGTACTTAAGTTCAGAAAAACTCATTGGTACAGTCGGGATTCGAACTTGCGACCTTTGCGTCGCAGGCAACTGCTCGAACCACTCGGCCACCACGGCTCCTTTATTCAAATTAATTTTATCTTTCTTCGGTGCCTTGGAAAAAGCTTGGGAGGAGAGTGTATCTCAAGACTGGCTCAAAGCCTAATGACGAGGATTAAAGAAAATAATATTTGATGTCATCAAAAGGTCTTTACACCATCTGTGCTGAATCAATCACGGGTCAAGTGACATTTTGATCAAAACATTTCGGGTAATCATTTCGTTAGGACATAATTTATTCGAGTACATTTGTCGGATATCACAAAGCTTGAGGGGAAAAAACAAAATTGCCAATTTTTTCCTGGCAAGAACAATTTGTGAAATCATTTTAATATAGATGCTCAACTTACTTCGTCGAATAGTTCGTTTTTTTTTCAACATCGCGCCTTCTCATCTAAGGTCCAGGTAGATAGAGTTTTATAACAACATCGATGCCAAAGTGACAGATGACGAGTCATGATCCTCGATGCAGGCTCAATCTTTCAAAAGGATTTCACTGTCAACAATGCTTTTTTCGACAACTATGAAAACTTTCGTGTACCCTCAGACACCTTGTCAAAGTAGTTTATTTAAAATAACTATTATCTTAAGTAACCCTGTATTTAACAACAGTCTGGCCAGGTTTACATAAATACTGACTGTATGTTTTATTGTTACAGGTAAGTCCGCGACTTCACACGAACGTTTCACGCCATACAAATTTGTTGAAGCTGGTAAATTTTCATATATCATTCGTGTATGGCACCACTGTCGCACGCTATTAACTTAATTATTCTTAAGATAAGACACGTTGGCAGTTGTAGTCTCTTTCGGAGCCATGGTGTTAAAAGATACGGATATTTGTAAAACATAGTTTTAGGTGCCTGGGAGCGATTTTACAAACATACTGTTAACATTATGTTAGTCTAAATAATATTTATTTAAGTCTTAGACGTAATTATCAGAAATTGGATATAAATAAAATTTAGTTTATAATTAACGTTAAAAAGCGATAAATTATTAAACGGAAAACTGCCCTTATAACCTTTTTAAAATACCAAGTTTTCTCCCTGGAAAATCAAGTTATATTTTGTCCCCTGCTTTAATAAGTGCCATTACGAGCGGAGTGCTCTCAAACGTAGTTAAGAGCCGTTTAATCACAAAATGAGCTTAAATGTCTACATTGTTGTCGCATACACATTCCCGTACGAGGAGGCGTAGGACTTACAAATTATGTGCTTCTTATTCTGTTCTCGGTAATTGGTCTTTAAAGTTTCAGTATTGACGGACGATTCTAAATAATATATCTTTTCGCCTTCCCACAAGGGTCCCCGAAGAGGACCACAGAAGTGTGTAGGTAGTACCCACACTTTCCACCAGTGATATATTTTAGTGCCAACGTGGTGGTACTGGTGCGCAACTTAACCTGCCTGATCTGACTAGTTATAAAGATATTTTTCTGTCAAATACTCTATATTGGTCACTGAAATCTTTGGAACTTCTATGGCTTCTTACGTTCCGGACAACTGATATTGTCGCGTCTAGTCTCAAGGCTTCCAATGAGTCGTAGATATTTGACGAAAAACGATTGACATAAAAACCTAATAAATATACTTTATTTGCCTACATTTGTTACTGTGTGGAGGATCGCTTCATTTTAGGAATATTTCTTGGCCGTTTACACCAGTTTGACTTCCCAATAAAAGCTCTTTTATATGCCGAAGGCAAAAGCAATAAATAATAAAAAATCGACATTAACAACATTGACTGCTTTCAGCGTTTTCACAACACTTTATGCCCCTATCAATGCTTAAATAAGTTTACAAATAAATATAAAATGGGGGAAAATTCGTGATGTAAAAGTAGAGTTTTTATGAGTCACGTAAAAAGTGTTCGAAAACTGCGTTAAGATTGCGTAGGTACCTCGGCAAATTGGTCGTACCAATAAAAAAATCTAGTAGGTAGTTTGCACATTTACATCCGTAAATGAAGACAGATCGAACGTCTCACAAAAGCCCGCGATACGCGGTAGTTTTATACGCGTAAATACAATTTGTATTCAATTTGAATAACTGGATATTGGCCGATACATGTTCCTACTAATATTGAAACGCGAAAGATGTCAGGATGTATGGATATTTTTAGTCAATCACGCATTTATCAGAAATACGTAATATGACAAATGTAAAGTGTCAACGTGACACTTTACATTTGTCATTGTTCTTATTTCACAATTATGAAGTTTTCTATACAGTACTTTTGGTAAAACTCATTGGTACAAACCATTCGGGTTTGAATCTGCAATAATGAATGAATATCTAAACCGCTCGGCTACAAAATTCAAGAATAAAAGTATCGTACATAATTATTTAAAAAATAGTACCATTTCACCAATCCATCGAGTCTTCTGCGTCCATCAGATGTCGAGTTCGTATAAAACATGGTTCCATTAAAATATTTCGCTCACTAATCTCGGGTAGCGAGATTGAACACGGCTGCTGAAACCCAAGAGGACCGGCTTACTCAGTCTATGTCACCTAGACATGTCAGTGAGTGAATTAAATTTTTCAGGATTTGAGCTCGCTTTGAGATTCAGTTGGCACCTCAATATGAGGATAAATGCGCTTTGAATAAGAATTTTCATACGTATTTTTTTGACAAGTTAATATCATAAATTCGAGTATTTCGTTTTAAGGTTTTTAAAGAAGTCACACCTAAGACATCAGGCAGCATCATCGTTGGCACCTAGATGTATCTTCGGAATTATGCAATTGATCCACCTCTGCCGACTCTTGTGCCGAAGAGTCGTGGTGGCCGAGTGGTTCGAGTAGTTGCCTGCGACACAAAGATCGCAAGCTCGAATCCCGACTGTACCAATGAATTTTTCTGAACTTACGTACAGTGATTAGTCACACCACGAGCTTTACGATGAAGGAAAACATCGAGAGGAAACCTGTATTCGTCTGAGTAGCAATTCAAAGGCGTATGTATAGTCGTGCTTGAGTAACGTAACGGCGACGGACTTGCCATCTGTCACGTTGGCACCTAAAATATATCTCTGGCGGAAAGTGGGTGTGTGGGTACTACCTATACACCTCTGCCTACTCCTTCGGGAACCCTTGTGGGAAGGCAGGAAGATATTGAATCAACGGCAAAATTATTGATACCTGCAATTACGTGATTCGTTATTCATAACTTTATTCTGTTGATCAGTATAAAGCTGCATTATAAAGTCATAAAATTACAAGTGTTTGGAATGCAAAACGGTTCACAGAACACCTGGTTCGGACAACTTAACCCTCTATAGGGTTACGGTAACTCAATGCCGGTGCCGGGAAATTACCGTAGAAAGTAGAGGAATGGGACTGGAAACTCATTGCATTGTCTGCACTGGCTTAACGGTGGCATCATTGTTGGATTCCTTTTACCTGAGTTACTTGATGCATAGCCGTTTAGACCTCCTATTTAGTATGTCTGAATGTAGCACGTATTTCCATGATCATTGGGTCTCATTTCCGTGAGCAACAGGGAGTGAGCCCCCTCATTTCTCTTCATCAGGCTACGACTGTCACTGAATAATGTATTAATCCAATTTTACCTGCGCAAAATTTGATTTAATTTTTTCTGGAAAAAAATAATATAATAAAATTGCAATATAAATGAATCCAGCTTATTTTCCAGCTTACATCGAATTCCGTTCAGTTGTTTTTGCGTCAAATAGAAACAAACTATTGAATTTATTATATTGGTAGACTATACATCCATCGAACGAAAATAAACGTAACGCATCCATTATTATTTACTGTTTGAAATTTGCTTCTACTGTATTTTTTCACTAGCGTTTAATTCCTGTTGGCATATAGGTACGTTGCGTGAACCTGCCAACTAAAAATATTTGCATGGAAGGATTTTTAGGTCGTTGCGAAAAATGTAACCCTCAATTATGACTTACTATCTAGATCAAATCGATCGCGATATAAAAAACCGCAATATAAAGTTGTAGAGTTCTCCGTATTCACTCTGCATGTGTGAACAGAATAATGAACGTAGAAGAACCGAATTTAGTTTCAAGACTAAAGAGAACTGGCGCTCTACTCTTCCTAGCACGTGAGGGATCGGTGTGTTTTTATTATTACACACGGGTAGCAAACAAGCATCCGTCTGATGGTAAGCGGTCACCGCCGCCTATGGATTATGCAGACTTATAAATGAACTTTCTAAAAATAACGCTACCTACCGCTGTTTCCCCTCATCTAAGCATTTTTTTCAATCCATTAGGATTCAGTTATATTATGTCCTTCAATTATTAAAGATTTAGATACGCTTATGACTTACCACTTGTAACAAGGATTCGAACTTACAATCTTTGTGTTGCAGACAACTACTGGAACCACTCGGCCACCACGGCTCAGCAGATTTGGGCATCATCTGTAAAAATATCATATGTACTAAATAGAACAAAGGCACCTAACCTACAGTTTTTTCAACTTGACTCAGTCGTGGTATTATACCTATAAGCCATACACTTGATATTTGATTCATTGCGGAAATCAAATCCGTGACCGAAATCGGCGTGCCAATGGCTTGGCCTGCCAGCTTAGGCTTAGTCGGTCTAGCCAAATGGGTCGCCTACCAACGTTCAGGCTGTATACTTTCAGATTCGTGATGGGTTCTTATGAAACGAAAATTCCCTGATGTTATTAAAAACATACGTGCAAATATTCATTTTATTACTGGCTGGTAATACAAATTTCACTAGTTTGATGATATTTTTAGGTTATTCGATTTAGACTATGAAGCTGGACTATCGCCTTTTACCTTCACGTCTCCACGAAAGGGTAGGCAGATGTGTTTAGTATCACACCCTCTATTCCCCGCAAATATATTTAGGTGCCAACATGACAGATGGTGAGGCCATCGCCTTTGCCATGTAATACTAAACTATCGTCAGATATAAAATAGTTGGTCTGCAGTTGTAACTACGGTTGGCAAAAAAGAACTTTCTATCGTATAACCTTTTAGGAAACTTCACCAACTAGCCGACTGTTATCGAGTTTCCCAACAAAAATACCGATACATTTCCTTTCAGCGCGATGAATAGGGAACTCTCCCACGAGATTCATATATAGAGCCCGGATAATACATCCCTGTTTCACTTAGATAATGTTATAATTGATATTTCGTTGGTATGCCATCAATGTAGCATTATGAGTTAGGAAAGTTTTTGTAGTTTATTATATATGTATATATATATATATATATATATATCTTTACACCTTCTTATAGTGGTCTATATAATATCCCATAGGGACCACTGTGGGAAGAGTGTGGGCAGAGCTACATTTCGCCGAAAATATAAAGTGCCTAGATGTCAGATGACGATTCCGCCCGTCTTTGCAAAGAGCTGGATAATTGCGGGAGATGGAGATGCATTAATAATAGAATTTATTATATCAACTTCTTTAACTAGCAACTAAATCTTTGAAAAATGTTGGGTAATTTTTTCTTGGTTTTGCCACTCAGGTGGCAAACAAACACGCGGTCAGGTGCCGTGTGGTAGGCGCCTATTGACGCTTTCAATACCAGGAGTATCACAAGCGCGTTGCTGACCCTGCATCTTTCCACACCTTGCTTGAAGAACTCCATGCTGTACTCTTTAGGGAAAACCTCAACGGGGAGTACATTCCACAGCCTGAGTGACCCGCGCAATGCGAGTTTGTGCCTCTGTGCTTAATTGAATTTACAAAAAATCTGGATTCTCTGTATGTCTCTTGTGGGTGGATGTCTTTTTAACAAATCTAGCATATAAAATTGCTAATCGTGCTTAATTTAATTTACGGATAGCAAATCAGAGTTCTTAAAGATAATGAAATTTCCCTTTATCAAGAATATCAATGTTCGGTCGATTGAGTCGCTACGAAGTCGAGATGACGAAGCCTGATTTTATAGAAATTTCTAAATTGTTTGGTACCTAAGTTTGTGTACGTAGACGTTGCGGGCACGACCACTGCTGACATTTGTGTGTTGACTGTGTCTTTGCACCATAGTCTTGGATTTTTTTGTTGCTATCTTTCTAGCAATCTAAGAATATTGATCATTTTCTTTGATTTAGAGATTTTACTAAGTTATATTTTAACGTATATATTTCAGGAAATGACATATGACATGAAAAACTTACTTACTACTAAAAAGAAGAAAGAAAAAAAAAATTATATATAAACTAAAAAATATTCTTAAAAGGAGTCCCTTTAGGCAGGGTTCCGAAGATACTGGCAGCGTTCCCCCTTTGAATAGCTAGGCTAATTCTTTGTCCGAGGTAGCTGCCAGCTATTTAGAGATTATATTTATAGGCTATGTAAATATGTGTGAAATTATTATAATAGGTTAAATGTAAAAAAAGTGTAACATTTAATAAATCGTGTCACCTTAACCTAACTAGAGCAATAGTCTGTCAGTTATTTGTTCAGATATGACGAATGGAATGTAATCCATTCTGCAATTCAATACCTCAGGTCTCGGGTTTGCTATCCATCATACCTATTATACTGAAGTAGGTTACGCGTAAGGGCAGGGATATCGAATGTCCCAAGTCACACGACTAGAGACTGCGTACTAGAGGGTTGAGTTTCAAACCGCATTTGTAAAAAGTAGTTAGAGGTCGAATGGGATCGTAATATATTGTCTAATCTTGTTTTATTGTAATATAATATATCCTCACGCCTTCCCACAAGGGTCCCCGAAGGGGTAGGCAGAGGTGTATAGGTAATACCCACACACCCACTTTCCGCCAGAGGTATATTAGGTGCCAACGTGACAGATGGCGAGTCCATCGCCGTTACTCAAGCACGACTATACATACGCCTTTGAATTTCTTCTCAGACGTATGCAGGTTTAATAATACGATGTTTTCCTTCACCGTAAAGCTCGTGGTGTGACTAATCACTGTACTTAAGTTCAGAAAAACTCATTGGTACAGGCGGGATTCGAACTTGCGACCTTTGCGTCGCAGGCAACTGCTCGAAACACTCGGCCACCACGGCTATTTGTTTGTTGTTTATTTAATATTTCGAATATATATTACATTTCTCTAGTGGCCGAGTGGTTTGAACTGCAAATGCTTAAGTCAAGATTGCTAATTCGAACTTGACTCGAAATGTGGGGTTTGTTCTTCTTTCAACCCTTATAGGAGACCCCCATAGCAAAGCTATAAAAGCTATGCATAAGCAAAAGCTATACATACGCCTTTAATTTTCTTCTCAAACTTATTCAGGTTTGCTCTCGATGTTTTCCGTCATCATGAAGCTCATTTTCTCTGTCTGAATAATCAATTAATTACAAATAAATACAATTATACAGAAATATCATTGACATAAAAGTAAAAAAGACACGTAGAGTATGAAATAGAGGACAGCTTTTTTCTCTTCGGAAGAATTATAATTATACTTAATTGGTAATTGGTTATTTGGTATAAGGGAATGTATACTATTATTAAAGCAAAACATAACAATATATATATACCGCCTTATCGTAAAGAAACTAAAGTAGTACCCACACACCCACTTTCCGCCAGAGAATTGAAGAAGGATTGAATCTTAAAGAAACCGTAGCGTCCTATTTTGACGCTGAGAACCAAATATGATAAATAAGTTACAAGGCCCTTCATATTGGTACCAATGATATAGAAAGCGTCGTTGCGCAACGTCTTATTGTGCTAATAAATAATAATTGGTCGTGACTATTTCTTAACTCAGAACTGTTTCATATCAAAATCGTGCCGATAACTATGCATTTGTAATTCGTATAACTATGTTGCAAAATTAGTCTTGAGTCAATTATTAATGCTGATAATAGAGTATAATTATTTATAATAATAATATATCCTCACGCCTTCCCACAAGGGTTCCCGAAGGGGTAGGCACAGGTGTATAGGTAGTACCCACACACCACTTTCCACTTGCCCTTCTTCCCGCCCCTGCAGACACCCTATTAGCAAAGCTGTGCATAAGTATTTGAATGTCTTCTGAAACGTAAGCAGATTATCCTGCAATGTTTTCCTTCATCGTGAAGCTTGTTGTGTGACTAACCTTCACGCCACAATCCCCGAAGGGGTGTGCAGAGGTGTATAAGTAGTATCCTATACACTATAGGGTCTGTTTTCAAGTCCTTCAAACTTTTATCACAAGCTACCAAACATCTTATTAGTACTCTAGTATTATTAGACTCGAGGTGGAGTACCTCGAGTCCCCCAGGAAAAGCCTAAAGTAAAGGCGTTCGTGATTATGCATTGTTAGGCCGCTGAGGTTATCTAACACGATGTTAAACACGATTTTATGTCCATTCAACACTTAGAATGCAGTTCGCTTTAAAAAACTCGAGCACGCAATAAGATTTGTGGGTTCATGGGGAATAGATATGTCCTGGTTAAGGTGGTAGTTAGGCGTAACTTGGTGTTGTTAAATGCAAAACGGGTTTAAGATTGCTTCAAATTCAGTTCTATCGAAAAATATCGTTTGAAGTTATGGCTTCAATACAGATAACGTAAGCTTAATGTTATATGTAGTTAATATTTTTACGCCTACCCACAAGAGCCCCGAAGGAGTAGGCAGAGGTGTATGGTATACTAAATTCCTCCCAAAGATTTATTTTGGTATCGAGGTCATCACGGTTTCTCGAGCACGAAGTGTTCGAAATTTATAATTAAATTACCTATAGGTTTACAAAGTTTTACATAGGTGTAACTGCGAGGCAAAGCTAGTGCTAAATATATAGCTTGTACCTAATTTCCATTACTTATAAATCTTCAAATTTCCGCCCAGAATCTATAATTCAAATCAAGGCATTATCCATATAAGCTATTGTTCGAGTAAATTGAAAACCACGTTACTACATTCTCCCTGATACTGTTTACAATGGCTCTTATTTATGTTAACTGGGGAGCCTTATCGTGTACCTTCGCAACTTAGTCGGTTATTCAGCGATGTAGTATACATAACGGACATAATACAAATATTAAATTGTGGAAAGTGGGTGTGTGGGTACGTCTACCTACACAGCTCTGCCTACCCTTATGGGAAGGCGTGAAGAAATTATTAGCTTCACAGCGGGCACAGCAACAACAGTTTGTTTTGTTTATTCTTCATCATAACGTTATTACAACAAGCCACTTACACCAACTAGAAGAAAAAAGGTCTTCTCGCAAAACAAACATATCGATAAAATATCCATCCCTCGCTCACTGACCTCACTTGCAAACACATCCCATTCAGGATGCTTAGCTAGGAAATTTTTGAAATTGAACGCAGATAGAGCGCGGGATAAGACAACGAGCTAATTACTGGACACAGACATGCGACACTGCGCGTCTGTGTGACCTAGTAGTATTGTATTCAGTTTGGTCACCATCTGCACATGCTTCCTCCCGACTTCCTAGCAGTTGTACCCGAGACTACGCAGGCAATGTTGCCAACGTGTCAGAGAGCGAGTTATTCGCCCTACCATAGGGGGGGGGGGCTTAGGGGATAAGCAGAGGTGGAATACAACCCCGCCTTTTTGCCACAATGCTTACCTTCACCGTAAACGTCTCTGTGATGATATATAGCATCGAAAGTTCTGGAAAACTCATTGCTATAGACGGCCTGAATTAGAACGTCGGCCACCACGGGTCTATTATTACGGGACGCACTTACGCACAAACTTATTCTAGATGCCAGAGATATATTTTACGCGCCAACGTGACAGATGAAGTCCATCCCCGTAACTCAAGCACGACTATTGAATTTCTTCTCAATATACAGGTTTCCTCTCAATGTTCTCTTTCACGGTACCTCACTAATCACTGTACTTAAGATATACTAATCAATGTATATAAGACTTCAGAGAAACTCATTGGTACAGTCGGGATTAGAACTTACAACCTTTGTGTTGCCTCGGTCACAATGGCTCTAATAAAGGATTTAAAAAATGGCAAAAAGTGAACAACAAAGTCAACAAACGGAACAAGCAATTATAACATCAAGCTAATGCCTATTTTAACTTTAAGTGAGCAATTAACCTTCCGACGCCTTGGGTCATTCCAACGAAATGAAAATGTTTCCGAACACATTTTTCTAGTAACTAGTTCTTAATTCGGAGATAAGAATACTTTACCTTTACCTTTACCTTTGGAAGGTTGACCTTCCAAAGGTATATGTGTTCCACCAGCTAATAATATATCACTGTGCCAAATTTCATTCAATTCTGTTCAATAATTCTGGCGTGATTGAGTAACAAACGTCCATACTCACAAGCTTATTATCATATCCTAAATGTTACGTACTTGTCTGTCTAATCACAGATAAATGTAACCAGTCTGAAATAGAAAAATCTTATATAATAGGTAGGTACTTTGCAAAGAGTCAAAGTCTACTTACATTCAAGTTTCTGTCCATAAAATATCTGTAAACCTTTTAATCGAACCCGCGATCTGAAGTTAGCAACGTCAAGTCAGAATCTCGATCTACTAAACCAGACTAGGGCCATGGGGCCATATTCAAATGTGATATGATTCATTTTAATAGTCTTAATCTTTCGAAATTAATCATAATGTTGTTAAGGTTTGTAACTTTCTGTAGAAACTCGGTAAGGCATTATAAGGTTCGTTTTGGTTTAAAAATCGTGTACAAGTTGAGTAAGAGCTTAGCCATTGGATTTGATGTGTCGATTAAGTTCAGAGAATAACTAAAATTAATGCAAGAAAAAGCTTTTAAGCTCTCATTTCTCCAGGAAAGTTAATCAATCACGTAACATTTAATATATTTTATTTGACAGGAACTATGAAGCTTATAGATCCACTAAGATGCGCCCCACTTTTCTTCCTCACAGTTTATAGTGTAGGTGTGCAACCTTCCACAAATGTTTGAGTATGTATTTTTATTAATAGAGTCGGGTCATACTCCCCGCATTC
>JACCPG010009339.1:0-33232 GCA_016069955.1 Drepana arcuata | reverse complement strand
TCCCACAAGGATCTCCGAAGGGGTAGGCAGAGGTGTATAGGTAGACCCACTTTCTACCAGATATATTTCATTTCACTCAAGCATGAATATACGCCTTTGAATTGCTTCCCAGACGTATGCAGGTTTCCTCTCGATGTTTCCCTTCACCGAAACACATGGTATGACTAATCACTGTACTTAAGATAAGAAGATATATTACTATATGCTTTCCAAACACAATTTCGCTGAGATTGGAATAGCATAGTTGGTGAAGTCAGTAGAGAAGTAAACCCTTACCATTGCAAGAAACCTATAAACGTAGCAGGGCTTCTTCTGGCCGAAACGGTAGACCCTGAATATGCTCTGCACGTCGTGCGAGGGGTTCCACGACACGTCGAATATGACCACGCGGTTGGCGGCCACCAGGTTGATGCCGAGCCCGCCCGCGCGCGTCGATATTAAAAACAACCTGGGTAAGACAACGTAGTATTTTGAATCTTACACCTCATTATAAAAAGGCGATATTTGAATGTTCCAGTTCCCAATAATAATAAATTATATCAGATTACATATCCTCACACCTTCCCATAAGATTCCCCGAAGGGGTAGGCAGAGGTGTATAGGTGATTAATTAATAATTAATTTATTAGATTAATTTCCATATTTGTTAGTTAATGAACTTATTGCTATGTTAGTAACATCATATTGTACTGATAAACTTCATTAATTCATATATACATGAGTACCACTAGACCCGTAACATATATATATCCTCACGCCTTCCCACAAGGGTCCCCGAAGGGGTAGGCAGAGGTGTATAGGTAATACCCACACACCCACTTTCCGCCAGAGGTATATTAGGTGCCAACGTGACAGATGGCGAGTCCATCGCCGTTACTCAAGCACTACTATACATACGCCTTTGAATTTCTTCTCAGACGTATGCAGGTTTCCTCTCGATGTTTCCCTTCACCGTAAAGCTCGTGGTGTGACTAATCACTGTACTTAAGTTCAGAAAAACTCATTGGTACAGTCGGGATTCGAACTTGCGACCTTTGCGTCGCAGGCAACTGCTCGAACCACTCGGCCACCACGGCTTTTTAAGACCCGTAACAGATGTTAGATAAACCAAATTATAGATTAACTTTGGTTAAAAAAAGTATTTTCTCCAAGGTTGCAGTGTTTACTTACAGTAATGTTTCTTACGCTTGCTATATATAATAATCTACCTTTTCAACCAACGCACAAAGTCGATAATTCAATACAAGCCTTCAACTACCCGAACTAAGAGCGTAGATACAACATCGTCGTAATTACCTAGCTCTAGGATTATCTTCCCTGTTGAAGTTCTTGCACCATATAGACCTGTTCTCGCAGGAGGTCGACCCGTCCAGTCTGAAGTAGTCCACGCCTGGTGACCACGATCCTGGGGAACAAAATATAACATAGTCATCATCATCAGCCTATGGCAGTCACCTGCTGGACATAGGCCTCTTCCATGGCACCACAACACTATAACATAGTTAAGTAGGTTAATGGTACCGATCGTACTTAAACCCAGCGAACTTGTATGAAGAGATTGATGTGTGTGGATGAAGCTAAAGTGCTCAACTTTTATGTCGTGTGATGTCTGCAAGTAAGTGTATATGTATGTGGGGTGGTAGGGTAGGGATGCGTTCGTGTGCGTAGTCTGTGCGTTTTTACACGCGTATGTAAGTGTGTCCTGTGTGTTTACAGTTCAATTATCATAAGCAACATATTGCAGTTATGTCACTAATAAAAAGACCTACCCTTGGTCGTTAATCCACGTGGGTTAAATAGTTATTTAGTATTAAACAGTACAGTACATACCAACATGTCCCCCTAGCTTCTCGTCGATGCGTGCCTCTTGCGTGGCCTCGTCCACCTTACCCAGGAAGTGCTCGATGAGGTCCAGCGAGTACAGCGACTGGGAGAACACCAACCTGCGCATACCACACATTATCGCTTAAATAGCTAATGGCAATAATATAACATATCTTTGCTAGATGTGATGACCGAGTGGGTTTAGTTGTCTAACTGAAGACTAAAGACTAAAATTCACGTTGCACACGATTTCTCGATAAGTATAGATATTTATGAGAATTCGAGGGAGACAACAAATTAAAACACAATGAGGAAATTACCATATTGCTGTTTGAAAAAAAAAAAGCAAATACATAGAGCTTGTTCCTTCCTCTTTCAGGCCTAAACGAACGGTGTTGGATGAAATATGGCCTGAAGTAGATTGTTACATAGAATGTTTTATTTCCGAAACATGGCATCAAATTGAACATGTTAAAACTTACAGCTTATCCCCAATAGCCTCACAATGCTTCAATATATCGAAGAGCAGCACCAGTTTGTGTGAGTTGCGCATGTCCTCCAGTATATCGTCTGTCACTAGCGGGATCCACCACTCGGTGGGGTTCTCAGTCTTTACTTCCACTATTTCTGCCACATTGTTGTCATCTTCTTCAAGTTCCACTGGAATAAAAAGCATGTGTCATAAATATAGCTCCGGCGTATTGTTAAACCTCTGCCTACCTTTATGGAATGGTGAGAAGGACAATATGTAAACTTTATGTGGAAAAGTAATTCAATCAGTAAAATACAAAACGGGTTCTTTTTTTACAAGCGTAAATCAACACCTATAAAATATTACGGGTAACACTAGAACATAATTACTTAAAAAATTGGAAATATTGAGAATGTATGGTGCTTGGTCCTAAGACTTAAGAGCCCTTAATGATAAAAACAACATTTATGCCAAGGCGTAAAAAGAGCATACTATGCTATATATTTATATTATACTTGGTGGTTGCTTATACCTGGGTTAGCCCTGGTGCCGCGCCGCGGGCCCTTCGCGTCTTTCACCTTCTTTTTGGCGGACTTCTTCTTTTTGCTCTTCTTTCGACTATCGTCGCTGATATCAGAATCGGAATCAGACGATTCTTCTGTTGTCGTTTCCTGAATGTAAAAATGCAATTTAGGAATCTTTAGTATTATTATTTTAAATCTTTTTGAATGTCCTAATGACAAACTCAAAAAGTACTGAAAGGATTTTGACGCAATTATCAGTTTCACAGATAAAATATATCTTTAATTGAAAATATTCATACATCTGGCGTGGAGTCATCGTTGATGAAATCGACCATCGAGCCCTCGGAGTCTTCTTCTTCTTCTCTCTCCCTCTGCAAAAATACAATGATTGTATCAAATATGCATACATATATGCAGTTCAAGACAATCCTAACAATCCCATGCTAATGATCCCTAAGGGGATGAAAAGGTTGGTCTAAAGAAGGAATCAAACAATTTAGCGATCAGCCTAAATATTTTTTTTAAGTGAATGCAAACTTATGAATACAAACTTTAAATGTAACTTGAAATGATGAAGAATGTGTAAAAAAATAACTACCTTCTTTTGCTGCATAATTTCATATCTCTCAGAGTTGTACTTGAGCACCAGCGGGTGAGTCCATACCCTCTGGAGAGACTGGAAGTCGGGAAACAGGAATCCTGAAGACTTTCCAGGGAGAGGCCTAAAATAGTAATTATCTCATATTTCTCAAGTCACATTACATTACGACAGATGGTCAGATGTACAGATTCCATCGCCGTATATCAAGCACGACTATACATACGTTATTGAATTTCTTCTCAAACGCATGCAGATTTGCTCTGGATGTTTTACTTCACCGTAAAGCTTGTGTGACAAGTAATTGTTCTTAAGTTCAGAAAAACTCATTAGTTAGTGGGGATTCATACTTGCAATATTTGTTTTGCAGGCAACTACTTTATTGAAAAACTACTTGAAAATTGAATACATTAGAATGAGGTGATGTATGACTCATGATTACCTTCTCGAGTAGTTGACCAGATAGAATTGGTACAGCTTAATCTGAACTTCGCTGAGTGTGATGAACAGGACATACTCGTGCTTCGGAGGCAGGAAAGGTGCCAGCACCCCGTAATCTCGCCTCTGCAAATACCAATGATATTCATTATTCCCACTTTCCCACAAGGGTCACTCAAAAGTTGTAACATCACCATAATTTTTCTTGAGCTATATTCAGATGCCAACGTAACAGATGGTAAGTAATACTATCGGTGAGATCTAAATATGAGATCAATTTATCGTTAGTGTCTCAGTCAAATCTAACTTCCTAACTCGAGTCAGGAAATCCTAAGCCAAGATCCTAACCCCATAAAGAGTGGCATTTTCGGTATTTGCTTTGCATTAAAGATATGGTTCTGGAATACTTTAAGTCCAGTGTTCAGTACAGCAGAAAAAGTACCAGCAATCCCACTAATGGTGACCTTAGTCCTTACCACTAAACGTGTGCCTTGCTTATTGTCTTACCAATCTTCGGTGAAGTAGTAAAAGTTTCCAGAAGCCAAGCTAGGAGATACGATAAAACACAAACATGATCTATTATTGTTTGGTGTCATT
This sequence comes from Drepana arcuata, assembly GCA_016069955.1. NCBI lineage: Eukaryota > Metazoa > Arthropoda > Insecta > Lepidoptera > Drepanidae > Drepana > Drepana arcuata. Next base: position 28,779 of record JACCPG010009339.1, on the reverse strand, counting down.
GACCTGCACTGCCCCATCGAGCATCTTGTGGAGCACGTGCGAGCGGCGCTTCATGATGCGGATGTCGTGCTCCGTGGAGTCGGTGTACTGGCCGTTGGTGATGGGGTTCACGAATCGATTGAGGTACTCGTTGTACTTCCCCAACAGGTTCGGCTTCACGAATTGTACCATGCAGTAGTCTGCAAAAGTATATTCATACTCAAACTATTGAAGCAAGTAGCCTCTGGAAACATACATTTATATATGTATATAGATACCTATATGAATATACAGGAAGCCTAAAAAAGGGAAATTTGCTCAAATGTTGTAATTTTATAATCTTTGAAACTATTAGTTTTATTCTATTTTCATAAGGACATATTTACAACACCCTACAACTTCCAGAAGATAACTGAGTTGCTCTGTATAAAGACAGATTAACAGTAGTTACCTAATAATCATAGCGTTGGTACATGCATTTCGGAATGATTGTAATGTAGTGCTAACGTACGCCACGAGGTAATTTAATCATTTTCTTTTCTCATTACATTACATACACAATCTTTGGATTTAACTTAATATCAAAGTGACACCTTTTTATGTTTCAGACAGTTTAGAATAGACATTAGGTTGTGGCCGCTTCGGCTTCTTCTTGACATATTAGCATCAAAGTCTAATTAGCCCATCATGAATTCAAGTTCGATCGAATTCAAGTGTATTTGCCTATTACAATCATATTGCAAGTATATAAGTCACCAACAGTATTCTCAGTGTATTCGTAGATCGGTGGGATTCCCCGATGCTGCGGAGGTGGATGCGGCTCCATGCCGAAATTTAATTGTATATTTTTATGTGTCTGTAACCTACTAACACTAGAGTTTAAGTTAAAATTTGTTACTAACCCTATGGACTCCGGTCTGAAATAAAAATATTCTATTCTATTCTATATACATACATTCCTTAAGGTTGTTCTGCAGCGGGGTGCCGGTGAGCACGATGCGACGATGCGTCTTCACCCTGTTCATGGACTGTGATAGACTCGTCTTCTCGTTCTTAAGCAAGTGTCCTTCGTCGCACACCACTAGGTCCGGACCTGTACACATAAAGGCCATTATAGCTAACAAAAAAAAACTATGGTGCTGTAGTGGCCCAGTAAAACGAATAGTCGCCTTCAACCCAGAGTCCAAATTCGGATTCTGACTGTACCATTTTTTTTTTATTTATATAATGATTATTCACACCACCATCTAGAGGAAACCTGAATACGTTTGAGAAGAACAGATATGTACATGCAACGTGGTGACAAAACCTGATATATTTAAGATTAACCTAAATGTGACCTAAATATCTGGAGCGTATCTGGAGCGTAAAGAGTTTGTTACAATATCACTATCGCTAAATGGAAAAGCACGCAAGTATATAAAAGAACTAGATTTGTCCCGCGTTTTTACGCATTTGGTCTTATTGTTATATTTTGGCCAATTAACACAATATGTTAACATTACAAACTTTAAATTACAACCTATGGTGTTATCCCTATGTATGAGCAATATTATGAAGTAGTTTCATTAGAATTTATTCAGTGGATATTGCGTATTATTATATTGTGATAAAAACATCCTCGCAAACGTTCACGTTTATTATATCATTAGCATTGAAAATAATATCTGGAACTCCAGGAGACAATACTTGGAGAATAGGTTCGCTCACCAGGGTCGACGAGGCTCTCCTGGAAATGGCGCAGCATCTTCTTCTTGTACTTCTTGGAGTTATCAGCGGAGAGGTTGCGGAACATCTCGTAGCCGAGCACGCACACGCCGCCGTGAGTGAACCACTGCTGCAGCTGGAACGCGCGCTCAGAGTTCTGCTTGAACCTGCACCAGACGTTACGATAAGACATTGTAATACTGTAGTAAATAGTACATTGAATATGTGTTCCCTATCCCGTGTCTATAGTATCCTGCTCTACCCGACACGGCGTAGGAAGCGCTATAATATAGTCTTAAGCTGAAGCTAAATATAGTATTAAGCTTAGATTAAGACTAAGTATGATGATGTACGAAGTAGTATTATGAATAATACTTCTGTAGACTGTATACTAGTATTATAAAGCCGAAGAATTTGTTTGTTTTTTTGAACGCGTTGATCTTAAGAACTACTAAGACGATTAGGAAAAATATTCTTACATTAGATAGCCCGTTTATTGAGGAAAGCTATACGCTATCAACATGGACTACCCAAGGGAGCAGAGTAGTCAAATAGAAACGCATCGCAACCGCGGGGCACAACTATATTTCGTAAATAATATCCATTTCAATTAATTACTCTCCATCATCATAATTATTTTATTATGTTATACTATACTAGACTGCACCACTAAGTTTCTCTGAACTTAAGTACAGTGATTACCACGTAGTCACAACACGAGCTTAACGGTGAAAGAAAATATCGAGAGGAAACCTGTATACGTTTGAGAAGAGCTTCAAAGACGTATGTATAGTCGTGCTTGAGTAACGGAGATGCACAAGCCATTCGTCACATTGGCATATAAAATATATCTCAAGCGAAAAATGTGTGTGTGTGTACGTCAACCTTCCCTTTCGGGGACTTGTCGGAGGGCGTGCATACCATGTATACAATGGTTTAATCATTACCTGGAGAGCTCGTAGACGTCCACATCGTACTCTGTCTCCGCGTGTTTGAGCCACATATTGAACTCGTTGACCCAGTTGAGGACAGTCGACAGCGGGCACACTACCAGAACTCGGTTCACACCAGTCAGGGACCCGTGCGTCAGCAGCGTGTGGGTCAAGGACACCACCTACAGAATCAATAAAAAATTATAACATAACTACGACAGATTATACTTATACTAATTTCATAAAAGCGAAAGTTTGGGTATGGCAGCGAATCCTGGGTATCTCAGGGGAAGTATGAAAATAGCTTAAATGCAGTTGAGATGCGATCTCTTCGAAAAATGTGCGGAGTAACGATCTTAGATCGAATCCGCAAATCAACTGGCGTGAATGAGGGCTTGATTGTAAAGATGAAGAAAGGCATTTTACGCTTGCTTGGACATAAAGAAAGATGAGTGAAGAAAGATTGACGAAACAGATATACAATTCAAAAGTGTGTGCAAGAAGAAGCAGAGGAAGACCACTATGTTCGTTCCTCCTTAACGCAAAAACTACTGAACGGAATTGGATGAAATTTGGCAAAGAGATAGATTATAAGCTGGATTAAAACAGTATATTTTATATCCAGAAAAATAATGTTGCGCACACACACACACACACAGCTAGTGATATAATAAGTATAGTGTACCTGTAGAGTCTTGCCGAGCCCCATACAATGCGCAAGGATACACCCGGAGCCCCGGTCCTTCTTGATCCGTTTAACACTCTCGAAGCAAGCGTCCCACATGAACTTGATACCGTTTGCCTGATGACACACCAACATAGATTAAAATACCAAATACTTTTAAGTATAAATAGTATGAAAAACAGGGTATAAAATAATAAAAAATAATAGTTAGAAGAAAAAATATAAAAACGAAGGTTACATATATGTACAGTATATCATATCACGGGGTAGGCTGAGAGAGGAGTACGCCAGTTCTCTCTAGACCAGTGTTTCCCAATGTGTGGGAACAGGTGGGCCCCACGCCCCACAGGGGGGCAATTTGATAGTTAAGGGAGCAATTCAAGTGAACTCGACACGAATAAAAGGCTTTCGGCTTGGGTTATTTAAAAAAAATATATGTATGGGAAGCATCAACATTTTAGAAATGTTAAGGTGGGACTGGCCTGAAAAAGGTTAGGAAACACTGCTCTAGACTGTCGTTTCGAAGCATAGATTTACAATATCCTACTATAATCACCTTCATTTACGGTCACCACCGTTACTCACTTTGTAAACTAATGGAACTCAAAAACCATTCACACCATTCTCGTAGGACTCCACGCTGAATATCACAACAACCTCACCTGATGCGGTTTCAACTTCTTCACGAGCCCCCGGTCGACCTCAATCAGCGGCTCTTTAGTCTCAGGATCGAAGTCCAACACTACTTTGTCAAGAACCACTTCATCTGGTTTGCCAGACTCGTCGAACTCCAAATTGTTGTACTTGAAACAAAAAAAAACTTTATTTAGGAATTCTCTAAACAGCTAGGTGTGCTATATTACTGCGATCTTCTGAGATACTGAAACACACTACCCTGCAGCTTTTCACTAAATCCTTTTCTGTGAGCATAAAAATTATATTGGATAGCTCTAGCAAATGCTACCAGAAATTATTTATATCTAGTAACAGGTCAGATGAATACAACTTTGAACATTGCAATGGAAACTCCTTTATTGCTTGTTCCACTGTACATTTTTAGGGTTCAACGCCACGGACGCTTACAGTATCATATTATCACACGATATCACAGATACTTCTTATACATCTTTAGGTAGCAGAGGCTTTTCACCTACACTTAAACATATGTACATAAACCCCAGTGCCAAAGTGACAGATGGCGAATCTGTAGCTCTCGAGTAGTATATAGCTCTCAAGAACACAAACTTTATGTATTATAAAATTCCTGTGAAAATGCACAGGAATTTTACACACAAATGCTATACACATACACCTCAACAACACGTGTGATATTAACTTTACTTTACGTCAGAAGAAACTCATTATAAGTACAGAACAATTCGCAGAGAATCAAACCTACAATGCAAAATTTGCAGGTATCTAAACTTCTTAACTACCCCGTTTATAAAGCTATTTTTTAATTAGCATTAAGATCTACTGGACATGAAATAACTCACCAGTTTCTGTCTCTCCGCAATACGGGCAATCCTCTCCTTTTCCTGTCGAGCCGCTTTCTTCGTAGCCTCTTCCAGTTGGTTTTTACCCATGACCTGTAAAGTTAAAAGAGTACATTTAACACTAGTAACTGCCAGCTACTACGTCCGCATGGAAGTTGGAAACCAGTTAAAATATCACGTTTGTTGAAAATTACATAATTATATATAGTACCAACGATTTTCTACATATTTATTATATACTAGCTGTCCCGCCCAGTTTCGCTTGGGAGAAAAAAGTTAAAGTTTTTATAACACGATCGCAGCGCCACCTACCGGGTCGAATTGTTTATCTAAACCATTCTCGAATCCACTTGAAGAAACAGAAAATTTCATTAAAATCGGTTCAGCCGCTTACGATTCTATAACGGACATTCAGACAAACATCCATTGTTATATAAATATAGATTAGGAAGGTCAATACCCTATAGACAGCATGTTTCAATAAAACAGTACTATCTCACCTTCCGAATATTCTTTCTGCCATGTTTGTTCCGTCCCTCTGTCTCTGTGTCGCTGCCGGATAGATCGCTCTCATTAACAATCTTTATGCGACGGCGCTTCTTTTTACTGGAATCAAAGGTTATTAACTCTTAAATTATATTTGGATGAAGAAGCAGAGAAAGGAGATGTTCTGTTCAAGAATTCTTAGCATACTCGTTAAGATACGCGAAACCAGCAAAGTAGGTATATGGAGATGTAGAAGAGAAAGATGTGTTTAAGTCTAGCGAGAACAGGCGCTGAAATCGCATGAGTGTCTCGGCGTGGTGATATGTGTATGTATGTGAATTAAACTTTATTTCCTACTAATAGTATACTTAAACGCAAAGATATGGAGTAGTAGTGTACCGAAACATACAAAATGACAAAATGTATGGTGTGTGTACATCCATATGCATTTAATAAAAAGCATTTACTTTATAATATTATAATTTTATAAGAGCCGTGGTGGCCGAGTGGTTCGAGCAGTTGCCTGCGACGCAAAGTTCGCAAGTTCGAATCCCGACGGTACCAATGAGTTTTTCTGAACTTAAGTACAGTGATTAGTCACACCACGAGCTGAACGGAGAAGGAAAACATCGAGAGGAAACCTGCACACGTCTGAGAAGAAATTCAAAGGCTTATGTATAGTATAGTATAGTGCTTGAGTAACGGCGATGGACTCGCCATCTGTCACGTTGGCACCTAATATACCTCTGGCGGAAAGTGGGTGTGTGGGTATTACCTATACATCTCTGCCTACCCCTTCGGGGACCCTTGTGGGAAGGCGTGAGGATATATTATACATATACATTTACTTTATATTACAAACAGACACTCTAATTTTATTTACTTGTATGGACGACAGAAATCCTTTATCAATTTCTCGTTGACTAGTGACGGGCATTTGAAGCTCACCTGCCGTCATCCGAGGAACTGGCTGATGCGTCACTATTGGGCTCCCTTTTCTTCCTCTTAATCTTTTTAACTGCATCCGAGCCGTCATCTTCAGAGTCCTCGAAGTCGCTCACCCGCGCTTCTTTTCTGCGCGAGGAGCCAACTTCAGAATCCGATGATATTGCCAAAGCTTTACGCCGCCTTGCTTTCACACTGAACAAGGTAAAAAGGGCATTATTCTCATTAGATCAAAGTATGGAATCGCATTAGTATCAAAACTAATGTATGTTCGCTAAACTGATGGGTACTCACTTTTCTTCATCTGTCTCCTCGGTGTTCTGATATTCCTGAAATTGTATAATTATATGGATATATGTATGTATTTAAACATAATAAGGAGTATTAACATACTCAATGTGACCAGAACAAAGATGTCAGAAGAACTATGTTTGGATGTACCCAGGATGTGGGTCTATGTAACAGCATCTTGGCGAACCCTAGTTCTGACAATATAAAGCGTTTGTTAAAATTGTATATGCGTAGATTTTAAGTGATTTTATTTTATATCCAGGTGTCCTCACGGAGTGACAGTCGCGACAAAACTCCTATAATAAATAGAAAAAAAAAAAAAAAAAAAAAAACATACTCAAGATACAAATCTGACTTATCACCAACTTCTTTCAAACCTATCGTTCATTTGGCGGGCGAGTAATACCTTAGAAATTGCTTAGGTCGCCGTTTACCATCAGGCGTGTCGTAAACTTGTTTGCCAATTTTGTGGTGTGTTGCCAACCCAATATAACAATCCTTCCCCCTCCCCAAGGAGCACATTATTGGCATACCTCTGAGCTCTTTTCTTTTTCGTGTGAAGCCGAGGAGTCACTCTCCTCTAGTAGGTCGTCTTTAGCGAGGTGTACGATGCCGCTTCCATTCAAGCTGGGCAATGGTACTGCAGGCAGTTCTGTGCAATGGAAATAACACATGTCATTGAATAATAGTATTATGAATTATATACGGTTATTAGTTTGCCCAGCTTCGCTAGGGTTAGTTAAATTGCCCGTAACACGATCGCAGCGCCTCCTATCGGGTCCAATTGTGAAATCTAAATCATTCTCCATAGACTACTATTTAATCGCATACTGCGATTCTCGACTCCATCAGGTAGAATGGTTTGGAGCTAACAGAAAATTGTGACTGTCAAATAATAGACAAATAATTTGCAATAAAATAATATTGCGACAAAAAATTGAGATTTAAGCTATTCTATCTTTCAAGTTGGATCAAACTGCACACGGTGTGCACATTTGATTTAAATTGGTTAAGTAAGGTAAAACTGCAGGCACATATAGCATACGCGTAAAGGAAACTCACCAAGAATTCACTGTAAGTTGTAACACGAGCTTGAATAATTATTATATACAGGTTGTTAAGGAACTGACAAACGATCATATTCCATCAACCAACAATGTGTTTAAACCTTATTATAAACATGATTATATATATCTATAGATATTTAACATACATATGCACGTATTTTGGTAATATATGTACACGTCTTATAAATTACAAAGGAACTCGATCGCGGTGGCTGCTGATAACGTACCAAAGGTCACGGGTTCAAATTCTACGCATGACATAAATCTGGAAATTCTCTTCGAAAATTATTATACTTACGTCGATTGGTAATAATAATTAACTAAGCATTTCACATGAAGTGTAAAGACGATTTAAAACTAGGCGCCTACAATATGCGACTGATTAACATTACACCCTCAACCTCAACGAACAAAATGTTTGATCATCACAATTGTTTGACGCCAGCGGGATCGAATCCGCGACCTGCTCGTATTTTGACACTTGCTTGGCTCAGTTTGGGTTGCCATAGCTCGTAAATGTTTCATTATATTTAAACCCGTAAGATTTGATTTTGATAGTAGATTTGCCTCAATAAAACATATTTTAATCCAGCAAACCATCACCACTGTGCCAAATCTCATCCCTTCCCATTGAGTCACAAACTTTCGCATTTATAAATACATATCAGGCTCACAACTCGACTCACGACACAAAGTTTAGACTTTCGAAAAGTTGCCTCTAACTCAACCTGCTATACCACATATACTAAACTACTCCAAATGGTATAATTTATGTATATATATACAATAGCCATTGTGGCTGAGTGGTTCGAGCAGTTGCCTGCGACGCAAAGGTCGCAAGTTCGAATCCGACTGTACCAATGAGTTTTTCTGAACTTAAGTACAGTGATTAGTCACACCACGAGCTTTACGGTGAAGGAAAACATCGAGAGGAAACCTGCATACGTCTGAGAAGAAATTCAAAGGCGTATGTATAGTCGTGCTGGAGTAACGGCGATGGACTCGCCATCTGTCACGTTGGCACCTAATATACCTCTGGCGGAAAGTGGGTGTGTGGGTATTACCTATACCTCTGCCTACCCCTTCGGGGACCCTTGTGGGAAGGCGTGAGGATATATTATTATTTTTTTATATATATATAGCCACGTTTGAGTAACGGCCAATGGACTCGCCATCTGTCACGGTAGAACCTTAAATGTATGGCTACCCCTTCGGGGTCGGCGTGAACATATCTATATAATATATAGTATATACAGTTCAAAGTTCAAGTCCAAGTTTCATCAAACCGACAATAATAAACGACTCATAAATTTAAGACGAAGCAATAGAAAATATCGAACCTTCAATGTCTCCATCGCTATCAGCCATGGAGGCGGCATCCGAGCTCTCCGCTTTCAGTAGGTCCTCGCCGAGCAACGCCGCAGCAGGTTTACTCTTCCTTCTCGATGTGCGCGTGTGTTCCGGTGACGATGACCCGTGCCGTTGGTGTGTAGAGTTCAATTTGTTTAAGTTTGTCAGCCTATGGACAACGTATTTGAGTTTTATGATCTCACTATTGCACACGATTAAGTAGGTACCTATATAGAGTGGAATTTTGTATTTACTAACAAATGCTCTTATATGACTGATGTTCGGTACTTTAATCTGTGTATAACTCCTAACATCAATTTTATTTTCCATACCTACATATTTATTATCGATTCCTAATAAAAAGTCGACTACTATAAGTCAAAGATTAATTTCCATGTGAAACGGTAGTCTAGGTGCTTCTCCAAAGTCACAGGAGTTAATAGTAAAATTCTGTAAGGGATATACAGGCATACTTTCATATTAATAATTAAAATTATAAACATACTTCTTATCTTTTATACTACTTCCTAAAATATTAATAAAATGGGCGAAGTTTAAACCATGGATCGAAAACTTAACTTTGTGCGTCAACAAGAGATATGTATCATAAGGACCTCATGAGAATATTTAGCAAAGAGGGTAAATAGTTAACAAATGAATACAAAAATAAAGTACCTCTGCGAGGATACTTGTGCCTTTCCACAAGTCTGATAGCAATGATATAGTCAGCTTAATATAAATTGCTTAGGTAGGTTATAGAATAATTTAATGAATACGCCAAACATACCGGCCACCAGATGTTATGTAATACAGATGTGTTCGGTTTCACACGCATTAAATTTTATTTTATTTGTATATTTTAATAACATGTATTAAAAGACAACAGCCAAATTTCATCCAATACTGCTCAGTAGTTTTTCCGTGAAAGAAGAACAAACACCTCCACAAACTTTCGCATTAGCAATATTAGTAGGATTGATTGGCGCCTTTGAGACCAGGGGTTGCGTTACGGATTTGTATATAGAAATTAATGTTGAGCACGTCTTGCCGATCCTCCTTCTCACAGCCATCTCATATGAAGTTCCGGATACCTTACTGACCGCAATAACACTACACACCACAAGAGCAATGCTATTTGGCTATGATCTTATTTATCTTCCACAATTATTTACCTATCAATATCTTTGTCAGTCGAGTCCTGGTTGTCAGAGTTCTGGCTGCTGCGGTTGCCAGGTTTCGCCTTAGAGCGGACCATCTGGAATAATTTCATTCTTTTTATAGCCATGGTTTCGTGTCTCAAAAACTGTAAATACACAATGCACTAGTTTGGCATACCTAATGCTAAATGTTTTCCCTGCAATTCGAGAGCTGATGTTTGGTAAAGGCCAATTTACTATCAAATAAAAACACCAAATATTTTCATGGGTTTTAATTGCAGATGGATAACCTTAACTTATGTAACATTTAGTTTTACCTATATTGTACTTAATAAAATCTGATAGAAATTTATAATTAGCAATACATCTCTATGATTTAGTATTCATGACTACTTCCTAACCTTACTACTACTGGATTTTGACTTTGGGTCATCTTCATTGTCCTGTGTTTGTTTCTTGTCTCCCTCCGAACCTTCCGACTCTGAATGACTGGAATTCACTTTGTTTTTCTTCTTTGTCTTCTGCTTGATATTTTTGATAATATCATTAGTTGATGAGGAAGAGCTAGTTTGACTCCTGCATCTTTGGGGTTGTTCATAAGTAACCTTCTCTTCATCAGAGCTTGCACCTTTCAACAAGGCTTGCTTGATATCTTTTAAAACATTTTTCAACTGTTCGTCCTCAGTATCAGAACTCGAATAGCTTAACAGCATTTTCTTTGCATGCATACTTTCCATTATGTGTTTTCTTTTAGACATTATTATTTCTCTTTTGTGTTTACTTCTCTTACTTAACAGAGTACTGTGTACATCAGCATCTGCTGACTGTGTTGTTGTTTTGTCCTTAATATGTGAGCAACCTTCGTTTGATTTAGTTGACTCAATACTAGCTTTACATTCTATTGTACTACCATTGTCATGTTGTGAAGCATCTGATTGTCCATTGTTTCTGTCAATATTTCTTTGCACATTAGCTTCACTATTGTTATCATTTTTTTCGCTCCCAGCTTTAGTATCAACCTCAGAGTCTGAGTTCAGTAACTTATTCTTCACATTTTCAGATTCTGCAGTCAGCTCAATACTTTTAACAGATGTATTAGCTTCCACATCTTCTATCCTTTGAATTATATGAACATAATTTTTCTTGATTTGATCGGAGTCTGAATCTTTTAATAAAGCTTCTTTTAATTCTTCAGCAGACTTGACTTCTGTTTGATTTGTATAATTTTCCTTTGTTATGGTCTCAATTTTATCTGAATCTGTCTCATATACCAAAGCATTTATAAAATTTTCAGAATCTTCACAATCAATATCAGAATTCCTTGATATTAATGTTGATGTTGAACCTCTTCTTATATCATCTATTTTTGCTTCATTACCAGCATTCTTTTTATCAGTCTTTGAATATATTATTTTATCATCATCAGATTCAGACTCGTTTAGTAAAGCATTCTTCACTTTATTTACTGTGTTTTGATCTACATCAGTGTCTTCTGAACATTTCACCTGTTCAAGTCTACTTTTAGAATGACTAGCATCATTGTCAACAGGAACACTATCAACAATTACATTGCACTCTTTTGAAAGTTCATGTGATTCCCCAAAAACCACAGAATTGTTTTGAACTATTCTCTTTATTTTGTGTTCATGTAAAAAATGGGCTGTAAACTTAGGTAATCTTGTCAAGTGGATCTCAAAATGCTTGGATTTGAACCTTTTGACTTCTTTTCTTTTTTGTTCCCAAAATTCCCTATCACTTGTTTGGTCATCATTTGTAATCTGTTTTGTATCAAACTTCCCATTTTCTTCTGTATCATTAGTTTTAATGGTCTTTTTCAATTCAACTGTATTATTTTCTTTCCTCTTGTGTGGACCAGTGGGCTTTCCCTGTGCTACTTTTTTACTTTTTTCTTTTACTGCAGGATCTTTCTGTAGAGCCTCAGGTTTAAGTAGCTTGTTTATATTTACACATTTAATCATTGGTTTTTGGTCTGAATTTTCAGAACATGAATCTCCATCCATTTTTTCATTCTCAGAGTCCAAAGATATTATCTGTTCAAACTCTTTTTTTTCTGTTTCTTGGTCTGAATCTACAAGTTTTTGTTTTTTTTTCCTATGAATTTTCTCTTTGTCATTAGACTCACTATCACTTGTAGCATTTTGATTCTTATTCACTTCTTTAAGACATTCAATTGCATTATCTTTTTTTGATGAGGCAGAACTACTATTTGACTCTTCGTCCATAATTTTAATTCTCTTTCTATGCCTTGAATAAACAGATTTTTCAGATTTTTTTCTTACTACTGAATTAGATATTTCAGTATTCTTTTCTGATTTGCTTTCAGGTTCTTCAATACCAACCACCTTTGCTCCACTTCCAGTAGAGCAAATTTTAATCTCTGTTGGTAAGGTAATATTCATTGTTGGTTGCACAATAGAATTATGATTTTTAGTATTAGTATTAGAATTTAGAATACAAGTCTCTCCTTTCCTAATATTTGATAATGGTTGTGACATATCATTGCATTGTGCACTATGTGAGCTTTCCCCTTCATTCAAGCTGACTGCTCCCTTATTTTCACAATCCTTTTTGAACAATTTTTCATTATCAGACTCATTACTGGAAAGTTTTCTTGCAGTTTTTTCAGAACTTTTACTCCTTCTGATCTTCTGGATAGCAGCTTTTCGCTTCCGCAGTCTAAGCAACTTGCAATCATAGAACACAGGATACTCATCTTGTATTTTCAATGACATTTTCTTAGAGCATACTTTAACAGACAAAAAATGTTTAAGTGCAACTGTTTTAGCAACTCGCAATTCCTTAGAATTTAATTCAAAATAGTGATACTTTGAATTATCACGATTTTTTTCCTTCGGCGCAGTGGTCTTCCCGCCATCCATAGTCGCATTTTGAGTCGCATCAACAAGCGACAGTACTTTTCGAACGCCGGTTTCAACATTCTCGAGGGATTTTTTCGACAACTGACATATCATAAGAACCTTGTTAGCAGCCTTTTGTACAGCATGAGAATTTTTCAATTTGCTCTTACTAATTCTCTTTTCTTTCAGGCTTTCCGAACGGGAACGCAAATTCGTACCTAATTTACACAAGTATTCCATAGCTTCGCATAGAACATCGGTAATTGGCGTTTCAGCCGCCATTTCGTATAACACGCACTAAGAATTAATTTCCACCGCTATCAGCACTAACAATCGAGTAAATAATACAATATTTACAGCACAGGACGTATCTTTGGTATCGAAAACAAATTAATGTCTGACTGAATCCGCCATACAGGAGCTGATTCGCAGACGAAAAAATACCTAGCAAAAGAAAATCCATAGACTACGAAGGTGTTCCATTTCATCCTTGTATAATAGTTTAAACCTACTACAATTTTTTGTCGCGAAGTCAGAATAAATAAGTATAAAAAATAATAAATCCAATATTGTTTTAATAATGTATGTAATACCTACATAATTTCTAGCAAAGAATCTTGGGTTCATTTCACAGAACAGTATAGTTGATAAACACAAGAGCGGTTCACGTAAAATGAAACGTTGATTTGCTCGGTGACCTATACAACTTGATCGGGTTATATTCAATATACATACATGTAAAATACAAAATAGCGGCAAATATACCTATGTATATAGTATACGTGAAACGCTGAATAGCTTAAATTTCTTATAATTAACTAAGATAAACGTCCAAGGCATACATCTCGAGAACATGAATTATTTCATACCAAAACAGCGTCACTGTATTGAATCTAAGTCTAGTTACAAAAAATATACAAGTACTTACCAATTTTTTGTACTCACCTTTCATGTAAATGGCTGATCTAGCGTTTTCCAGAATTCTAGTAAGTAAATGAACCTAAATACAAAAATAAGACATTATCACATGTTATTATACAGATTGTACGTAAAAATCTTATACATATTCCACTTCTACACCGAGAAATCGGCAATACACGCAAGGTAGGTAAAGTATCCAAAACAGTCGTGAAAAAGAACCATAGACTAACTAGATGTGAGCAAGAAAGGAACGAAGAGAAGACGTGAAGTTGAGTAGGTATACATACACATACCTATCAAAGATCTAAGCTACATTACACTGTTCCTACCTTAAAGCACACCATCATTCCATCGAAAAAAATAACTAACCATAGTCTTATTACTTGGAACCAATAACCACATATCATATCGACAGTCTTAAAATGTTACAATAATATTTTAATGATAATCTATTAGACAGTACATAATTCATCAAATAAAAAAATATATATAATACCTAAATAAACGGTGATAGATACAAACCTGTATAGTAAGTACGGTGAATTTAGTGTAAGTAACTGTTTTTAACGTAGGAATACTACCTACTGTAACACCATAGATCAGAGAATTTTATGTGTAACACTTAATTAGAGCTCGCAAATCTACTTGAAACGTTGCGTTGAAATACATATTATGTGGGTTCGTATCGTAATTAGTTTTCATGAAAACAGCACTTGTTAGCCCAAGTGTTGGGCATTGATTTCCTCTCCAATAGCCTAAGCTTTATTGGCTTGTGCTTTGGCCTGAAATTTACTAAATATTGAATTAGATTTATAGGTATGATAGAAGGTAAGAATCATCAATTATATTTCTGTACTATACGTATTTTTGGTCTTACCCATCAGGATGCAACCTTAGCTGTCTGTCCAATGCTAGTGTTGGCCAGTCAACTGATGTGCTGTCCAGGTCTTTTCGCCATCTCCTTCGTGGTCCCCTAAGTGTTTGTGTACATATATACTATGTGAAAAATGTATTAACATTTATTTACAGTATATTTTACTATACTTATATATGCTGCAGTATCGATTAGTATTTTACATATGCAACTGAAAGTCCAATATCTATGTCATGAAAATATCTTTAAATTTACATAATGAAAAAAGCAATGAATTGATTGCACCGATATTTTTACACGTAAACGTCAAATATAAAAAATAAAACTATCGAATAGAATCTGTTTGAATTTTGTTGTGTAATAGGGATATTATTTAACAATGTTTGCCAAGAACAGGATCATTGTATTAAGATCCCTTACAAGGTCATTCAGCGAGGTTGGCAATCAGACTTCGTCGTCAACCTCGGCTCCACTAAAATCCCCGAAGACGAATGTTAGTGTACCAGGTCTTAGCAGCGCTGTTATACACCCAGCCAGCGCGCCGGTGGGACCCGGCGTTGACCCAAAAAAATCAGGAGCCTATAAAGTTCCCGAATACTTCTGTTACGACAACATGAGCTTTTTCGAAGCAGAAATTGAAATGTCCAAATTTCGATTGCCTCAACCATCTGCCCTGAAGAAGTAAACAACTGTAATAAATGAATTAAAGCCTTAGATTTGGTGAACCTACTTTTAAAATAAATTATGATAGATGTGTTAACCTGTTAGCTGTTTGTTTTATTGAGTTACCTTTAATGCAGTGACATGGTCTTCATAGAAATAATGTCCTACCAATCGTATTGACTGTTAGTTTTACGTTTGGCTAGGCAAATAGGTGAACTATTATGTACTCATCTACGAAATGGCATATTTGGATGAACAGAAGTGAAGGAGAAGAGGCCATCATAGCCAGCAATGTGTTAAAAGACCCTGATAATTATGTAGTAGTACTGTTGTTATTTGAATGAATCATCTTTAATGATAAGGTTTATTAATACTGTTATGCCACTAGAGGTTGGTAAGTCTAGAGGGGACTGCTGCTCTGCCCTGTGGGGATTCAGCAGACAATATATATATTTGTAATGCTAAACCTATCCTATCACTTAAACTTAATTGGCAAATCTTTTTTATGAATACCCTCATGCCTTCCCATAAGGGTCCCCAGGGTAGGCAGAGGTGTATAGATAGTACCCACACACAGACCCCTCATTCCCATTGGGTACTTTGGACAAGAGCCCAGGGCCCTGCGATCGATAGGGGTCCCCTCAGATCAAATAAAAAGTCCCTAGTTCCTGTTAGATCACCAAACGATAACCAAGATTTATTACCAAAAACTGTATATATTTCTAGTTTTCTGTCAGTCATAGGGGCTTAAGACGGCCCTGCCCACACACCCTCATTCCACCAGGTTATAGGTTGGAACTTTCAAGTGTTAAATGTCTTTGGTTGGAACCCTGGCAGTCAATACATCATTTTGTTCTTTTCTTAAACAGTGACCATTAATCAAACAACTATTAGAAGTCTTTATTCAGTTAATATAAGGGCCAAGACACATGGAAATCATGGGGAGTGGCCTTAGCCTGACAGTGCCACATACCACACTAACAATAATAAACTAGTCTTTGGTTTGGGAATAGAATAAAACATTGATAATATTTTCAAATCTTTCTTTACCATCGTTGGATTTCCATACATACTATCATCCTACAACTAAATAACGTAAAATGCAACATACATAATGAATTGAAATACATAGTAGTTTTGCTTTTATACAATTACTCACAAAAATGCACTAAATAGCAACTGAAGCAGCTCCAGCAATAATAACTGCAACTTCATCATCAGCAAGAGTGGCCGCTGGCTCCATGCCTTTTGCGCACGCACTCTCAGCCTCGTGTTACTTCTTCTTAGTCAGCTTCTCGGACAAGTCGTCAAAGGTGGGGTCTTGCAAGTTGATCATCAAGCTGTTGCCAGGCAGGAATACACGGTTTTGTGACTGGGCAATCATACGGGAAATGCTCTGCGCTGCACGAATTTTACGTAGCTTCAGGTAACCAGGATTCATGCCCATGGCTTTACCCAACATCTCTGCAGCCTCAGCCTCTCCCTCAGCTTGCACAATTTTTTGTTGACGCTCTTGTTTAGCCCTTTCAACTACAAATGCTGCACGCTGAGCCTCCTGCTGTGCTACTTGCTTAGCTTCAACTGCTGCTGTGTATTCCTTGCCAAAACTCAATTCTGTGAGGGAGACATCATCCAAAATAATGTTAAAGTCAGCAGCACGCTCAACCAGTTCTCGTCTGATCAGCAAAGATACCTGCTGGCGCTGTGTGATCAGTTGAGACGCATTGAATTTTGCAACTACTGATTTGAGCACCTCATTGCAAATGGATGGCAGCACTTTTTCATCGTAATCAGTTCCAAGCTGTCTGTACATAATGGAGAGGTTAGCGGCGTCGGGACGAGACAGCACCCTCAAGGAAATATTCACCATCTGCAAGTCCTTAGAGCCCGTGGGCGAAGAGATTTTTCTGGGTCGCGACCTAATGTCGTAAATAATTGGATACTGGAACCAAGGTATGCGAAAGTGCATACCTTCACTGAAGACAAATTGCTGCACACCTCCTATTCGATTAAACATTATGGCTCGGTGACCACCTTCGACGGTAAACAAAGATTGGGATATGCCATATACCGCAGCACCAGCAACCGCAGCCAATTTCAAGCCGATGCCGAGACCAGGTGGACCGCCCTTGGCGAATTTACCCGCCATGTCATTCAACTTACTTTGTGCCATTGTTGTAACTTATTACAAATCGAAATGTAATAAATCAGAATTTTGTGAACTATTACCAATTTCGATATTAATTTAACCTAAAATCTGAAGAAATTGTGCAATCGCCAATATCCTCTACTCAGGCCTCCACAGATTATAGACTATAGGGTTTGATTGAGTGCACAGATTGAGCATAATTTTTTGAGTTTATACAATAGATCATTAAGGGCATTATTAATACTTACGCTTGGCTATTTCTTTCCTCAAATCTTCGATTTGGTCTATAATTTCTTGCAAAACGCTGCCAGTATTATTATTTAACGTATTATATTGAGTTATAAGTATTGTAAACTTTTATCTAAATATCAAAGACGATATTTAGATAAAAGTTAACAATACTTATAACTCAATTTGTAGAAAGACATAGGAACGTATAGATAACGGTATGGAACGAAGAGCCTGTAAGTTTAATCTCAAACTATATATAGCTATAAAAAACATTCAAACTTTAAAAATCAATCTTAATATCGTATAAACTATTGTCTTTTGCAACGAGCTAGATCCAAAGAGAAAAGTAATATAGACTGGCTTGATCTTAGCTACCAGCTACCTAATTAGCTTATATTAACACATAGATTGTAAATTAATTCCCGCATGAAAGATTTGGAACCAAGCTTTTCTTTGTAATAATCAGGTGTTACAGCTTGTTTTTGTATTTGTTGTACTCTTTTCAGATTATATATTTTTCTTAATTTTTTGAAGATTCCTGCAGGGTCAGCAACGGGCGAGTAATATCCTTGGTGTTGCGTCCAAAGGCGGCGGTGACCATCAGTCGGACCGTATACATGGCCACCCATGTGGAAAAAAAATAAGTTGCAAATTAAATAGTGGATACGTAATATATTTTATTATGTGCTAAAAGTTAGTAAAAAATTACTGTTATCTATGGATGGAGCATAGTAAAGCCAAAATTTACAAACGTCAGCTTCATTTGTAGCCATTCATTTCATTTATTTGAAGAATAATCGAGTATTTGTAAACTCGCAGTTTATTTTTAATTATAACCCTATTTGGATCCTTTAAATTTCACTCACCTGTACTGTAAATAAGCCCTTTTTGTTCCTTAAGAATAGTTTGTTGGGACTCAATCATGGATTCTTGTCTCGGAGTTGAACAAGATTTGGACAAAGCCCTATCGAAATTTAATACGTTAAATAATAATACTGGCAGCGTTTTGCAAGAAATTATAGACCAAGTCGAAGATTTGAGGAAAGAAATAGCCAAGCGTAAGTATTAATGCCCTTAATGATCTGTTCATTTTATCCTTCAAGTAACATGTCATGGCTATGAGAAACTAATTTAAATCAACTGTACTTTCTGTGGATCTTGTTATACCTATTTTGCTCTTCAGTAAATTGGCATTTTGTATGTAGATTTGAAAAACGTAGTGTAGGGCGTCCTGAGGCTCGGTGGACGGACGACCTTAAGAGGGTCCCTGGCAGCGGATCGATGAGAAGGGCCGGAGACAGAGTGTGGTGGCGCGCCATGGAAGAGGCCTATGTCCAGCAGTGGACTGCTGTAGGCTGATGTTGATGATGATGATGATGTAGATTTATTGTACATAATGGAAGGGAAGATGAAGTAGAAGAAAACATAGCCATTGTTATTTGCCTTTAGGGCTCATTTCCATTCGACTGAAAGTCCCTTACAGGCAGATTTAGTTCCTATAAGCTCTTAATATAATGAAGTCCTCAATTTGGAAGATTTTTGGGAAATTACAGTGGCAGTATACACTTATTGCAAAAATTTTCAGATCCAGAGAACACACCTCTGTCGCAGACACAAGCTATGGTTGTCAGTGACTTGGCAGCCTCGGTCAAGCAAAGTGTTTTCCAGATGTCTACAGGTAATTCTATATTATGACACTTCATACAGTTATGTGTCAACTAGTCGTGCCCTACAGTTTCACCTGCTTAAAATTTAATGTATTGGTTGTTTTTTCTGGATTAAAACATATACTGTATAAATCCAGCTAATATATAATAGATTATTATATCCTCCTCCTCGCGTCGTTTTCCTCATTACTGAGGGTCGCGACTCCCCCACTGCATCAGTTTCTCCCGCACGATTTCCCTCCATTTGCTGCGATCCTTAGCTTCATGAAGGGCACCGTGGAAGTTGATGTCTAGAGAAGATCGTATTTGGTCCGACCATCTCGTGGGTCTGCGTCCTCTAGGACGCTTGCTCAGATTATTATATATATCTGTGTAAAATCTCGTCCAATTCTGGTTAGCAGTTTTTGTCTAAAAGAGGAACAACATCCTCACAAACATTTAGCATCTTCATATTTGATATATACTTATGCCTTTTAATCTACAATTGCATTGTTCAGAACATAGAGAGCTGCATGCAACCGTGTCTCGAGTGGGCAAGTCCATCGACCGGCACTTTGTAACGGACTATGCAGCAGTGGCACCTAAAGCAGAGTCTTTCTGCTCGGACACCAACCGCCCCATCATGGAGCAAGCTATTGCACAGCATCTATATAGACAGGTACTTCATATCTTTTTATATATACATACATATCATCATGCCATGTTTGGGATGAAGTCAGACAGGGACTAAGCAAAGCCTAGAAAATTATATGATGGGCCGTATATATTATTTACAGTCAGATAGTGTCAGTGCGTGCCCCCAAATGTGCCGAAACCTTAGCATATATTACTCTTATTATGTGACTAGTCTGCCACTGCGAGTCCCTCACAGGTAGGCAGAGAGAAAAGAGTGCCTGTTTTCTCTAGACTTGGAGACTCCTTTCTTACTTCTACTACATCTTCATTACTAGAGATTAGTCACACTACGAGCTATATGGTGAAGGAAAACATCAAGAGAAAACCTGCATATGTATGAGAAGACAGGGTAACTTACTTAGAGTAGTTTTCACTGGAAATATATTAGGTGTTTAGTTTGGCCCACGGACCATCCCACATACAATATTCACATCCCGCCAAATCTAATTTCAGTCCCATTTAAATCTATCCCCTTCCAGATGAGCCCGAACAAACAGACAGATGGACACAAAATGTGTATTAATTTAATTTTGTTTTCTCTACATTATGTTTTATTCATTAGTATAGATATCATATGAACTTTATTGCTATTGACATAGGAAAAAGATTGTTCAGTGTCGTACGAATGTGTAACGATTGGGGGTTTAGGGCTTGGAGGAGGTGGGCGACACGCTGGTGGCGGAGGCGCAGATCTCGGGCGTGGAGCGCACGTGCTCGTTCGCGGCGCTGCAGCGCTGCGCGGCCGCGCTGGCCGAGGGCGAGCCCGCGCCCGCTCTGCAGTGGGCCGCCGCGCGCTCGCACGCACTGCAGCACTCGCCGCTGCCCTTCACGCTGCACCGCATGCAGGCGCTCAAGGTAGCTGCACACGTACACTGCACCTCTACACTCAATACAACTGCACTGCCTACACTTAATCCTTGCCCTACATCAAATATAACAACCCCCCCCTCTCCAAGAAGCTCATTATTGGAAACCTTATTATCGCCCAAAAATTGTGTTATTTAGCTACGGATTTGTATAAGGTGGAGGTACTGCCCCCGGACCAGTATGTATTTTGAATCACTGTCACACTTGTGTTGTAAATTTTGACGTGAGCTGACTACCTGAGCGTTTACGACGTAATGTACTGTGGTCACTTACTAGTCCAGTGTTGTATTTTGAATCGCTAAGGTAGTGTTGTGGTCGCTTTCGAGTACAATGTTGTATGTGTGTGTGCGCGTCAGCTGGGGCGCGAGCAAGGCGCGCGCGCGGCCATCGAGTACGCGCGCGCGCAGTTCCCGGCGCACGCGGCGCGCCACGAGCGACAGCTGCAGGCGGCCGTGTGCGCGCTGGCCTGGTGCTCGCCGCGCGCGCAGCCCCCACCCGCCATCTACGCGCACCTGCTCGACCCCAAGGCGCTAGGTACGCACCCACTCCACCCACCATGGACACCCCGCCACCTAGCACGTATTTGCTTCGTTGCAATGACAATGGCTAGTGTGTCACTTTTTAGTTACGATACAAGGTATCGTTTTGTAAAGTTATTTATTCCCTAGGTGTGCCCACCTGGTCAACATTGATTTAAAAGATTTATGACAATAGCTGGTGTGCCACTTTTTAGTTACGATAAGAGGTATCGTTTTGTAAAGTTATTTATTCCCTAGGTGTGCCCACCTGGTCAACATTGATTTAAAAGTTTTTTATTACTTTTTTTACTGGAATTATATGCTTTGTGTTAATACGGCAAAAAATTCGTCTCTGTTCCAAATTTAAAGCAATTCCTTTCTGTTGTTTTTGCGTGCAAGAGGAACAAACATCGACACAAACTTTGGCGTGTATAGTATGAGTACTACTCATTGAGTAGGGTTAAGGTTCGTCAGCGTCCGCGAGCGCTTCACTGGAGGCCGCGAACGGGTGGCAGAAGCGTTGGAAGACCGCTAGCCAGATGGTCGGACGACATTAAAACGACGGCAGGGCCGACCTGGAGTAGGATCGCCGCATCAAGACCAGCTTGGAAATCCATGCAAGAGGCATATGTCCAGCAGTGGACGCATATATGCTGAGAAGAAGAAGGTCCGTCGACATGTAATACATGTGTGGTGCAGGCGCGGAGGCGGCGGAGCTGTTCATCCGCGAGGCGTGTGCGCTGCTGCGGCTGGCGCCGCTGTCGCCGCTGGCGGGCGCCGTGCTGGCGGGCGCGCGCGTGCTACCCGCACTGCACGACATCCGCGCCAAGATGACGCACCCGCACGTCATCGCCGCCTGGTCCGACGACGAGCTGCCCTTCGAGGTACGCACGTCACACGTGCCTCGCAATGAGGACGTGCCTCGAATCCCGACTGTACCAATGAGTTTTCTAAGTACAGTGATTAGTCACACCACGAGCTTTATGGTGAAGGAAAACATCGCGAGGAAACCTGCATACGTCTGAGTAGCAATTCAAAAGCGTATGTGTAGTTGTGCTTGAGTAACGGCGATGGACTCGCCATCTGTCATGTTGGCACCTAATATACCTCTGGCGGAAAGTGGGTGTGTGGGTGCTACTTATACACCTCTGGATACCCCTTAAGGGAAGGCGTGAGAAAAATATTATAATTTTTTGGTAAGTGGTTGCGCCTGATGGTAAGCGTTTATCGCCGCCTATGGACGCTTCCAACGTCGGCATTGCTCGCGCGCTGCCAACAGGAATTCTTCAATTAAAAAAATTATGTGAACGTATGGTATACACATTTCTGGACCAGTAACCCTGTTAAGTGTTTTTTACTACTCCAGGTGGACCTAGGCGAGGACGGCGGCGGCTACCACTCGGTGTTCGCGTGCCCCATACTGAGGCAGCAGGCCTCTGAGCAGAACCCGCCCATGAGGCTGCTCTGCGGACACGTCATCTCTCGCGACGCACTCAACAAACTTGCTATGGGATCCAAGTACGGAATTATTTTGCATACCAACCTTATATATTTAAGTGATTACTATTCAAGATCCCCCTTGAATACAGTATATAGTTTCCATGTATATTTGTATACCAGCTTATGCCCGCGGCTTCGGCCGCGTGGAGCTAAAAAAAATTGCTTATGTATTTTCCTGCTAGAATCGGTTCAGCCGCTATGCCGTGAAAGAGCATCATACTTTATAATACTAGAACTTATAATTTTCCAGGATTAAAAAGTAGCGTATGTCCTATTCCTAGGTATAAGCTATCACCATTTCTACTTTCAGCCAATTCGGTTCAGCCGTTTGGCCGTGAAAGAATTGCAAACATCCAAACTTACAAAATTTCACATTTTATAATATTAGTAAGAAGTAAGACGTACGTTATAAAATAATAATATATCCTCACGCCTTCCCACAAGGGTCCCCGAAGGAGTAGGCAGAGGTGTATAGGTAATACCCACACACCAACTTTCCGCCAGAGGTATATTAGGTGCCAACGTACGTTATACATTTCTGTTTATATTCCAGATTGAAATGCCCCTACTGTCCCATGGAGCAGTCGCCAACTGAAGCGAGGCAGATATACTTTTCATGAATGACACCAGTTATGATATCTACAATAGGTTATATACATTATAATGTTTTGGAACGGTAGCGTGCGGTGGGTGCCACGAACGTTCGGATTTGACAACAGACTTTTAAAATGTTTCGTCTCCCCGAAGTTTGGAGACACAGGAAAAATACCCGAACTTAATAAATGACGGCCAACGAATTAGTTGTACTTCTGTACATAGCATAGCTGTCGCCGTGGTAGACAGGTGAATGTGGCAACACAGGCCGCGTAGACTTAAAAACATACATTTATTTTTCATTATGGCATCAGAACAGAGTTGAATGGCATTCGCGAAGAATGACTAACCAGCTAACTTGCTCTGTGCAACATTATATATTCATAAAAAAAGTTTCTTTAATATAAGAGTTTTGTTTCTAAATAGTATTTTATGGCGACCCCGGTTGATGGTGGCAGCAGTAAGCGGAATGAAAACTATCCATTCGCGTTGAGAAAATTGTGACTAATTTAGTACAACATTGTACGAAATTGTGCCTTCAACTAGTAATGCGATCTGATTGGTCGGGGGGCGTGGCTAGGCCGGCAAACACAAACTGTGGCGGGTTTCTTAACGCGAAAGGGAACTACAAAATGTATGTATGAATGTTTCAAAAACGATAAGTTTGCGCGGTTCGTGTTTATAGTAGAAAATAGAGTAGACAACTATGTATTGTAATTATAAGATGAATATTATTATAATATTATGTTTACATACTGACGGTTCTAGAGCTACGCTTTTGTTCATTTTGTAATAAATCGATGAAACGTTTGTTTTTTTTCTTTTGTCGTCACTACGCACAATGCCTCAGTATTAAGACAGAAATAATGTATTAAAGTATTAAATAATGTATAATATTATATTACTTATATTATAAATATTTAGAAATTAATATTTCGATTAACCTCATTAGTTTCTGCTTTATCAACTCGTTAATACCAGTCAAGTATAGTGCCAGCAAGCAGTTTGCACATATATTACATATCCAATGTACACATCAATGAAAAAAACACGTATAAAAGAAAGGGTATTACCTACACACCTCTGCCTACCCCTTCGGGGACCCTTGTGGGAAGGCGTGAGGATAAAAGCAAGTCAATTATACCATCTTCAGATCTTATAGTATATCCTCACGTCTTCCCACAAGGGTCCCCGAATGGGAAGGCAGAGGTGTATAGGTAATACCCATACACCCACTTTCCGCCAAAGGTTTACTTTAGGTGCCAATGTGTTAGATGGCGAGTCCATCGCCGTTACTCAAGCACAACTATACATACGCCTTTGAATCGCCATCTTCAGATCTAATTCCCTTAAAGGCCTGGGAACGGCCGTTTGTGTTGTCACAATTTGTTTTGCATATTTTTAGTGGCTAAAGGCTGCCAAGTCCCGAGTCTCGGGCACTACGATTTGATATCTACTCTGAAAAATTTTGGTTGCCTATAATGAAAATCTCATGGTTCACTGTACTTAATTCTGGGAACTTCATTGGTACAGACAGAGCGGGAGGCTAATTCCAAAGAAACAGGTGGAAAAGTAAAATTCATATTACTCTCGGTACATAATTTATTTAAATTGGATATGTACAAAGACAAAATATTTTAGGACAAATAATAATTTGGCAATAACTCTCAACAATAGCAATAATATTAATAAAGAGTGGTGTAGTTTATAAGCCGGCAAACATATCAACAACAACAATAATAAATTTATACATAAAATAGTTCCGACATACCAATGTATGATTAAAATTAATTTAATTGTGCTGCCACTGGTTAAAAATAACGAACGCCGCCTTAGACCTTTTTTACTCGCTTAATGCTTTTGATTTTATTAATAAATTTGTACCATAACAGGCAAGATATATTGGTCATGAAGGCAGCATTTTTGCAGTGGCAACCTCAACCCCACTCATAAATCGATTTGGTACCAAACAAAAAAACACTAACTTACAGAAGACATTGGTTTTCGTTTAATTCTCAGCGTTTTACAAACAAATGTACTTAATTAAATAATAACAGCTTTATCTAACCTAAAATAAATTAATCAATAAAAATATTTACTTTTGATAATAAATCGTAAGCCGCAACAATTTTAATATCATATTGATATAACTTTTTAATAGTGTTAAGAGTTCGTAAACGACCGACTTTTATAGTAATATATTACCAAATTTATAAAATCTGTTATTTACGAACCCAAAACGACTCATATTGATAACCATGCATATTGTTGTGCATTTAAAATGAGTGCGTTATACATAAAAATATTTCAATTCAGAACACTGTTGTCATAATTCAAATCCTGGATGGTGTATATATGCTTCTTAAAATGAAAAGAGTCTATAAATATTTAGTCGAAGTAGTTTAGTTTTGTCGACAAAACTACCTCGTAACACGCGAGCACTACTTCAATTGAATTAATCCGACAAACATTAGAGCCCTGTAGTAGAATAAACCCTCTTGTTCTTCTTGAAGAGTATATACATTTTATTATTTAGGCTATCGCACGGCTACCAATATGAGAATGTCACAATAAAACAGCACTTATTTAAATAAATTGCAATTTATCACACATAATTAATTATACACGTAGCATCTACCAGCAAAGTACTAATTATCATACAATTAGGTACTAATTATTGCTGTAAAATTTAATCTACCTTTTATTATACCACCGAAAGAAAGGCTAGTTTTCACTTACGAGAAGAGAAGTCGTGCTAACCCACGTTGATAGTAATTTTGTGTTTTCACAATACTGTGTGTACTGGTGTGTGTGGTATTGTCTCAGCGGAATTAAATGTTCAAAACATTTTAATGCCATGTTTATCCGTGGAGAGTAGGTTCACTTTGACTTCTCCCCTCAAAAGCTCATACCTAAGAGAAAACGATACGAGTAAGATGGAAGACGCTCCTAAATACAGCAAAAATGTATGCATTTTGTTATTACATTAGCCATTAAACTATAATATCACTTATCACCTATTCTATAAGTTAAATAATTTTAATATAATATATTTATATTACTGGTATCTGGATTTGCTTGCTCTATGGTAATAATGTATCTCTTGACATTTGGCACACTTTGACCTTTCATTTGCACGCATAAGAAAATGCCGGATATTTTTCTTTACTTATAAATCTAAAAGGGAAAATTAACCGTCTTGTTCGAAATAAGCTTATTGTTAAAATGAGACGCTAGAACATTACATAAAGCGTGCAAGAGTTCATTATATTATTATTTGAATATTTCATTAAAACTATATGATTATGCTGAACCAAGAATATACAAAATTAAAAGAACCATTTTACCACTAAATAATATTGCTTCATCACAAGTCAGTCATTGCATCAGTCTAGTTAATGTACCTACATGTAATAATTTATTTAAGTCCCCACGAAATGATTAATTTAATCTATTCAGAATTGGACTAAAAATAATTCAAAATACGTTGTCAAAACATTATCAATTCAAAAGGCCTAAATGCCTTGACCAGTCCTGAATAGAAATAAGGCAAACGCATGAAAAGATAAAAATATTAAAAGTATACCGAACGAATTTTACATTCTAATTGGTGTAATGTTTTTCAAGGCTAACTTCTAAACCGATTATGCTACATACAATTTCCTTATAGGAGATATCTTTTCGTGATAACAGCTATCAATGACACCTCAACACTACCGTGAAGATAGATAGAGGCTGCATTTTTTACAGATAAACATTTGAAGAACTGTTTTCTGGAAGTCACAAAGAATTTAATTTCATCATATTTACTCCTCGGTAGACAACTGTATGCAGTTTTTTTTATATTATTAACCTTTTAATGCTGATTTTATCCCCAGTACTAACACCCAACACTAAGCACACCAAAATGTTGCTAATGATAGATTGGAAGCAATTCAGTAGGCACTTTTGAGAACCATCCCGTAATCAGGTACTAAACTTATCTGAAAATGTTAGCTACTAGATCCAAGGTTGCGCAAGTCGATGAGCTCAAAAAAAATTAAACCTAAATATTTTCTTAAAAGTATCTAAACGAGAGCAGATTTTGCTAAAGATGGAAGAAGCATGTTTATCGAAAAATATTAGCTATTATTTAAATTCCCTAAGGCGTAAGCCTCTAGCTAGCCTATCTGTGTAACTCATCTCATTATACTTTTAACTTTAGTACTTACGTAATAAGGTTGTAGGTTGCAGTGGAGAAGACTACACTAATGCAACAGATACGGTAGATATATCTAATGGTAAATAATATTTATTGTATACGGCGATTGTATGAAGTAGATCACTTAGTTCATGAACACAAAACATTTGCTTAAGGCTAACAACTATTTCTATAATAAAATATATACACATTACTATCACCTTTAAGAGTAACGAAGTTTGAACGGGCCTATACGATGATATATGAATTCCAGTTAGTGATATTGAATTAGAAAACTATCACTGTCTGGAATAATAATGATAATTAGTCCATATATATATATATATAGGCGTAGGCTATCACCAGCGCCGTGTATACTATACTATATTGTATAATGACAACGTTCAGATCACAAGTACAATGTACATTCTATATAATTATTTATATTGCTTTATTTTTATTAATAGTATTTCATCGGAATAATGGCAATTTGATCAATATCTTCGATACCGTTAGCAAAGCGAAATAAATATGTTTACTTAAAATATACAAACACCCTTGCATCACATTTCTGCTATAACTTAATTTAGCACTATAGTAACACTTGTCGATAAGCAAAAATACACGGAAACATGGCAACACTTGTAAATTAGAAAAAAAGAACAAGAATTATTCCTTAGTATGTTTGATGAAAAATTCTTACTAGTCCGGGTAAGCCTAAATGCATAAGGGGTTACATTAAATTTTTCATTAATTTTTAAATAATATTCATAAAAGGTAGTATCACATCTATCACTATGAGTAAAATCTGTACGGTGTTACTATATAAGATTATATCTGCTTTAGGTAGTGTACAGACGAGTAAAATGGTGATTGTTTGCAATCAGACGTTATTTAGCTTCTGCAGAGTCAAAAGAGGACAATTTGATATGTGACTCCTACAGTACAGTCAGAATCAAAAGAATT
>JACCPG010009338.1:0-15943 GCA_016069955.1 Drepana arcuata | reverse complement strand
TTCCCACAAGGGTCCCCGAAGGGGTAGGCTGAGATACACACCTACTTTCCGCCAGAGATATATTTTAGGTGCTAACGTGACTGATGGCGAGTTCATCGCCGTTAATCAAGCACGACTATACATACATACATACATACATATCATCACGCCGAGTCCCTAGCGGGGTAGGCAGAGAGTATAGACCGCCAGTTCTTTCTAGACTTACATACCTCTTTCGCTTCGTCCACATTCACCAGTCTCTTCATACATGCTCGTCGGTTTCGAGTACTCTTAACGTTCCCGTCCTTGAGAGTCCGATCTATTTGATCCAGGTAGTTGGAACGTGGCCTTCCTCTGCCTCTATACATACACCTACGACTATACATACACCTTTGAATTTCTTCTCAAACGTATGCAGCATTCCTCCTGATGTTTTCCTTCATTTTAAAGCTCGTGGTGTGACAAATCAGAAAAACTCATTGGGTCAGTCGGCATTCGAACTTGCGATCTTTGTGTCGCAGGCTACTCGAACCACTCGGCCACCACGTCTTTGATATATTTATAGATGCTCTTATAGACTGTTAAATTGTTACTCACACTTGCCACACCACAACCAGAAGCCGTGGTGGCCGAGTGGTTCGAGCAGTTGCCTGCGACGCAAAGGTCGCAAGTTCGAATCCCGACTGTACCAATGAGTTTTTCTGAACTTAAATACAGTGATTATTCACACCACGAGCTTTACGGTGAAGGAAAACATCGAGAGGAAACCTGCATACGTCTGAGAAGAAATTCAAAGGCGTATGTATAGCCGTGCCTGAGCAACGGCGATGGACTCGCCATCTGTCACGTTGGCACCTAATATACCTCTGGCGGAAAGTGGGTGTGTGGGTATTACCTATACACCTCTGCCTACCCCTTCGGGGACCCTTGTGGGAAGGCGTGAGGATATATTATTATTATATAATAAGTAGATGGAAGTAAGGATTCTTGTGTTTAACGGCGTCTGGTCTGGTGAGAGCTACTGACTCCGAATTTTGAGGTTGCGGGTTCGATCCCGCTGAGGGCATACATTTGAGTGATGAACACGAGTATTTGTATCTTAGTCCTGGATGTTTTGTGCATCTATATACATATATAAGCTATGCTCAATTTGGGAAGACTCAATTTATGTGGAATCGTCCCTATGTATTTATTTATTAAATCTCTACCCTGCAATCTCCGTCTTAAAATACATAAAACTGGGCCTCGGCTGTATAGTACGTGTAGCGATAAATAAAGCAGATAAATCATCAGAGTAACGCGACACCGCGATGGGTAAATGCCCTATAAACTTAACGTTGGATCGCAACGCTGTCGTATCGTTGACAGTTTATGTGCGTGCGTAATGAGCTTTAGTTGTGACCTGCCGAAAATATAATCGTCCAAGTTTGTTTCGTTCTTTGCTTCTGACTGATTTAGGTTTAGAATGTTCAGATTAAGGGTTTGTTATTTAATCGCCAACTAGCTAATATTCCCAACTGCAACTAGGCTTTTTCTGAGCAGCACAGTGATAAGTCACACCACTAGCTTTGCGGTGAAGGACAACATCGAGAGGAAGCCTGCATACGTCTGATAGAAAATACTGGTACTACCTGTAGGTAGTCCACATCCACCTCTGCCTATCCCTTCGGGGGCTCCTGTGGAAAGACGTAGAGAGGGACCTACATATTCATTAAGTACAAAAGCAATTCGGAATTTAAAAACAACAAAATTAGTAAAACAATCTTGCCACAAATTTAAAAGCCTCAGTAGTACGGAACTTGGTAGCATTATACGTGTTTTCTTTGAGTTACTTTGCAAAATGAAATCGCCCCCGTGGCAAACCGTCAAAAAGGTATCCAATCATATAATGCGGGCTCGGAAATATTACTTGCTTTGTGAATGTCTATGTATGGTAAGTTATTGAAGCTGAAGAACTTTAGTTACATGGATATGTTTAGGCAATATAAGGTTTTAATTGAAATTTTCATTGAAAAATAGAAAAGAAATAAAGCTATTTCGTTATTGGCAAAGTTTAAAGAAAACAACAGAGAAATGCAGTTCACACTAATAAATAAAATGATTTAAACAAACCACGTTTTGGCTTGCAATAGTAACAGACCAATAAAAGCTCGCTACTGCAACAGATGTGCAGCATTCAATGGGAATAATACAAAACACAAACACACGTACAGAAGAATACACGGAAATAAAAACCACCGTTTACCTGAAAACGTAAATAGGGGTTTCGGAGATCGAAATGTGAAGGCCTACTCGAAATATACCAAGACCATTTTTGCTACTGCCGACGTATCGGGCGAAACAAAATTTCTTACCAGATACGCAGAAAATGGAAAAGGTTTGTACCGCCAAATTCACGTATTTGGTATGCAAAACTATTTGCAAGAGGATTACATAATATGTATACAAAAATAATACTTTTGTTGAGTCCATTTCAATAACTAAATATGATTGAAACATAGTTGTAAGTAAAATATTGAAAATATAAAATGTATAAATGGTCATAAATTTGAAGATTTTTAGCAAGTTAATCTCTTTCACGTGAGAAACATAAAAGCTAATCAAACATTCAATATTTAAATGTATATAGACAGCTACAAATAATGGCACATAATTAATCTGTCAAGATGAATAATGCAGTTGACATTGCTTATCATGCATTTAGATTAAAACGCATATGAAACAAATATAAAAACCAAACCCGTTTCTGATGGAATATCTTAACGTAGAAAGTATTACTAATCAAAACACAAAAGAATAGTTACAAGTTATGAAATACACGTCAAACAAGACAGAGGACAAAGAAATAAATGAGAACCGTGTAACTAAAGCCAGTGCCATCAATCAAACACGACCTTCGGAAGAGAACAAATTTCAAGACGATATAAACAACAGCCTTAACTATGAGTTGTCGAAAGCAAAACTTGAAGCATTAATAAATTTAATGACCCATACCGATGGCAAAGTTACAGAGGAATTATAATTCGCTTACGCGCGGCGCAGCCGTATCTTTCGTTTCTCAAATTCTTAATGTCAATGATTTTAAGTGCTCACTTGAATTATTGCCAGGCATTATTTGGTTTTGGTAGATTTAGACCGTACTCGATGTTAAATCGGTTGAAATCTTGACATCCGTAGTTATTCCGACGCTTTCCACAATTATTTACGCTTCATTAACAATAACTTGTTTTTTTTTTATTAAGAAATTTCCTCCAAATGGATTGTCAGTGCTGACTTTAAAACAATTTAGCTGAGTATTGCTACGCAAGATTAATGTTCCCTCTCCATCGGCTGTTTAAGTTATCATAAATCTTCTCGCTAAAAAACACCACTAAGGATGTAATACAGGTAAATTGCGAGCTTTTATCGATTGTTAAAAATAAACATTTTTGCATCGTGAGCGTCGGGTCACGATTATTATAATGACAATTTCACCACGAGAAATATATTCGTAAATGATTTCTTTTATATTTATTTTCCTTATGATGGAAAGACGGTGGATGAACAGAAAATAATACACGAAATGTTATTTATCACACATAAAGAGAACATAACGGCAATCCATTTCGTCCCCAATAATGAGGGGCATATTTTTGTTTGCAGTTGAGAAGCGGGATTATGAACTTAATACAAAGAGACATACGGTAGTGAAACCTGAACCTTTATCGCTGTCAGGGTGTAGGACATTTATCGAACGACTGTGTCTACCGATAACCAAGGATTAAACAGTGTCTGTATAATCTAGAACAAATTTGGGGGTCTGTGGAACGCTTTTGATATTATTATGTGTATCTTTGATAATGATGATAAAGTTTTCTACGATTAAATACTGGTTAGGTATCAATTTTTATAACTTTTATATTTCTTAACATTTCAGTCACAGGCTAAGACGTTTTCTTGTTTTTGCTAAGAAACACGAAAGATTTGAAAATAAAGAAAAACTTAAATATATCTATCTGCTGAATGTGTTCTGACATAGACAAACGTACTAGTACAAGGCTCAAGAAAACTTGACATTTTCAAGAACTTTTCTTCTTTTTTACTTCAGTAGTTTATAAGATATTTTCTTTTAAGGAGAGATTTGTGAAAGTTGTGACAAACAGTGCTTATAAATTTGTTTTCTGTCGGATGACTTGAATCTGCAAACTCTGGTGCCGAACGAGATCTGTTTGGGATTAAAATGTCCACTGGTGTTAGTATTGACCGTTGGAGGCTGGTGCCCGACGATAACCATAGATTAAACTCGGATCAACGTCACTGCGTTCCCATCAACCCAGCGTGGATATTTTTAATAAAGCTCCGTATTTTGTTTCGCAATTTTTAGAGTGGATACATCGATCGACCCATTTTGTTTCAGACCAAAATTATAAACTTTGATATAAGTAAGTTGATTAATATATTTATATTGTTCTGTTTGATCGATTTATATAATATAATATATCTTCACGCCTTCCCACAAGGGTCCCTGAAGGGGTAGGCAGAGGTGCATAGTTAATACCCACACACCCACTTTCCGCCAGAGGTATATTAGGTGCCAACGTGACAGATGGCGAGTCCATCGCCGTTACTCCAGCAAGACTATTGAATTTCTTCTCAGACGTATGCAGGTTTCTTCTTTTTTTATTGTGACACCAATTAAGTTCAACTGAAAGTTCACATGCAGGTCAGATAATTACCATTCCTGTTAAAGGGAATTCTATTAATACGTATATTGTACATACGTCAGTTAATAAAGCAGACATTCGGACAAATCAAACATTGGAAAGTGATAGACAAGGCCCATCAAGATAAGCTGTGGGTCTGCGTTGGGTTATCTGTATTGTTAACAGCAATACTGATAGAATTAGGTCGCCAGATACATACCTAATGACACTTGCATTTATCGGAAAAATTCAGTGCGCAATATTACTGAATGCTTTCATAGAATGAAACATCGTAGTCCTTAGCCAAATAACACCATTTTTTGTATTGTGTTCCTACGCGGTGAATAAGGGTTCCAGTAATGAGCTCCTTGGGGAGGGGGGAGGATTGTTACATTGTGTTGGAAGCAGAGAGATTAAACCCATTATGCTGCCAACACACAACTCTCCGAACACAGAATGGCAACGCGCAAGTGATACTTCGGTATCGTGAGCGTAAATAGGCTACGGTAACCGTTTCCCATCAGGGACCTTCATCCCACCCATCAGGACATCAACCGTTTCTCATCAAAAAACATAAAAAAATATAGTAGGGTTAAAGTGAAGATGAATTTGCATGATTTCGATTTTAAGCAAAATCTTTAAATATCTATTTACTAAACAGATTCAATTTACAAAAACGTTTGTAGACCATTAAAAAATGTGGGAGCACAATTCGGATAGCTGGGCTCTTAATCGATTACAGCGTTTATCGAGTCTAGCTAACGAGTCACTCGAATGAAGTTCACTGACCTCATTATCTCTGTCATGCTTTGAATGTATCTTTGCGAATGTTTTCGCAGCTGTTACTGGTCTAGGTTTGACGGCCTGATGATTTTAAACGCGTATAAAATTTGTCTAATGGACTACGCAGTTGTATAAAAAATGTCACTTTACGAGTTGCTAGCTCGATGTGCTAATTCTTAACGATACTATTTTGTCTATGCTATTTGATTCACGAATTGATATTTGGATTAGCAAATCGGTTCTATAAATAGGTATATAATCTGTGTGTATGCGACTGAACTCCTCCTAAATGGCTGGACCGATTTTGATGATTTTTTTGTATGTTCAAGTTGAATCGAGGATGGCTTAGATTGGCAATTGGACCAGATAGGTGCCGTTACGATCGTGTTTAAGAAATTTTTATATCCACCCAAAGAAAGCTATAATACTTATATTACTATACGGATTAGTAAACTATGTTTTAATTAAAGAGAAATATATAATTTGTTAAGTGAGTATGTATAGTTTAGTCGGCTCTTGTAAGCTAGCTGTGTTTTATTGTACATTATTTATATTAAATAGTTTTTAGAGGCCAACTAGAGAGTCAAGTTAACCGTTGCTAACTTTACTTTGATAATACCAGAGTTCCTAAAAAGTGTGACTCCATGCATCTGTTGACTACACAAACATTACTAACATAAGATACTTCAATATCGATAATTCATCATTAGTGCGTACTTTCTTACGTTGATAAATATACAAACATTTCGATAAAAATTCAGCGCGCAACACAGGACTCAGATTACCTAAATCAAAATCCGCAACCGTATTAAAAACTTGCTCAAAGCAATGAAACTGTTAAAAGTCATTGAACGTTATTCACAAGTTAAAACAAGTTTTTCCGAGGTTGTTTACCTTTAACCCCGCGTTGCAAGTGACAAAACAACAAAAACAGCGCAAATTACTCCTAGAGACGAATTTCAATTAAGACTAGGAACGGTGTCATTACAATCATTTGCAAATACTTACGTAGATGGATTTTTAATCAGTGGAAAGACTACGCTCGTCCTTCCCTGAGGTTAAACACCTTTAACCTTACTTTATCACAATACGTGCAGTTGCCGATGCGAAGATAAATGAAAATATGGAAGCGAATATCAATCGAATGACGCAATTCTGTGACGAAAATCGCTTGTGGAATCACGCGAAATTCGTCCCACATATTATTCACGACAGCGCGATAATGAGGACGTTCAACTCAGTGTTTTAGATACAATCGCATGCGATAAAACGATTGAGACTTGTGACGCGTCAAAAAAATTTTTGCATTTGCCATATGAACCTTCAGGATGCCTGCGCCATGCTTCTATACTCACGTTAGCTATTTCCGTATATCGTTGGTGATGGTACTGACCTGAAACAAAAAATAATTGTTTGTAAGTGTCGTTTACATTAACTGTAATTTATTTTTACAGTAACATCGAAAAAATTCGAAATCCTAAAATTACTGCCATTGTATTGTGAATCGTCAGGGTGAACGACCGAACGGCCAAATTTTTAAACCTCCACCCAGATTTCGAAGAGAAGAGAATAAAAAAAAACATAATTCCTATGTATTCACATTGAATTATTCATAGTTAACCGTCCAATGTGTATGGATTAGGACGTTTCACGTGCGTATCATTCATGTATTCTGATATTTCCGATCTAGATATTTAAATTTCGATTAAACGCTGTGTCCACTGCATAATCATCGGATGGGTTTTTATTAAGTTTGGATGCTAGAATTACTCGTCGTGTACGTGTTTCCCTGCTGATATTCCCGTATCCGTTCCATGCTTGGTTGCCCCCCCCCCCCCCTGCCTCCCTAAATATTTTCGGTACGGTGGCAACTTTACAATACTCATAATATTTTCGGCCCTCGGAAAGAGTAACGATTATAATAGGCTATAAAATTAAAAGGCGATGGTTGTAAACCGTACATAAAACGTGACTAGAGAGGTGAGGTGGTTACATTTTATGTCATTATACCATGTACTTAGGGTGCACGGTGCCATAAATCAGCGTCATGAAGTAGGCTCGTTGACAAAAAAATGTAACAAATTTCTTTACGCTACCTAATCAATATTTTAAGCTTCGCGTCGAAAAGAGGCCTTAGCTGATTGCATGACTAACGTTACTTTTTTAATAGCCTTCGTTTTATGTTCAAGCATCTTGAATTCGGGTTTAAATTTCGCAATGTATATGATAAAGCAAGCATCTGCTCTGTTTGTTTGCGAGTTTAACCCACAGTATAACACCAAAGGACAGACCAAATGGGATACAATCCAGATCTTGGCACGAGTGCAGATTTGTAATAATTTTAGGGCAAGTTATAATAACTTGCAGTATCCGCCATTATTTGGTGTGTTTGCGTTTGTATATTCGCCGCCGTAAGAGCATTTACCTCACATACGTTGAATTTACTAATGTTTTTTACGTATTAGTGTATTTATTATTATTACCATGAACACATAACGGCGTTAGCTTTAAATAAATGTAATGAAAAATCCAACAAATAATTGTGAAGAAGCAATCTAAATTCAAATTTTCCTAGCAACGTTTCGTATTATTTTTATATTAAGTGAAGCTTTGGCCCAGCACGAAGAGGCCACATTGCACCATTGTTCTTCTCACATTAAGAAAATTAACATTTCCATTACCAACAATCTCTATTGACAATAGATTCTAAAATATTGCAAAAATTAGCAAAGAAACCGTTCTTAAATAAACACATTATGAGAAAACTGGTAGCAGAAAAGTATACAGCCTTAAAAAGCGCCATCATATTTAACGTCGGGGACTTAGAGGCCCTTAATAATCCGCAAAGGATGCTAATATTATATAATAATAAACATTCAGTGAAAAAACGCGAAAGTTAACGTTCCGAAACATCTATATAGCTGAGCAAGGAAACATTTGGGGAATTTACTGGAATGTCAGTCCTTTTGCTATCTTCTTTACGTATTGTGTATCTGTCCGTTGGTTTCAAACCTTCATATTTAAATAGAGGTAACGCTACGAATATTATGCTGACGTAAGAAATGGCAGAGGACGACTAAGTTCTACCAAATAAAATCGATCTGATGCTTGAACTCTGAAAATTGGTATACATTCCAAGTTTGAATTTTCAATCTTTGCTTTGCATACTCAAACCATTTGGGCACCGCGGCTTTTGATGTTATAAGAACATCTGAAGATGTTCGTATAATTATAACACAAGGCCAGACAAACACAAATGCTACAAGTTGTACACAAAATACATTTTTGCCAGTTCCAAAGACGGTGGCGAGGGACTGAAAACGATAAAAGTACAGTGCCTTAGAATATTTTATACAGAGGAACTTTTAGGTTTTTATTATGTACTTTTTTAAGTCGTGATTTTGAAGAATGTGTTTAATATATTCTCTGGCGTCGTTATCTTTTAATATAAGCGTCTCATTGCATTCCATGGCATATAAATTTTAAGCACGCTTTTTTATATTGGCTTTTCTAATCATCTGTATTCTAAATATCTCAAAACAGTCATAACTCAAGTCTCTATCATCTCTTAATGTCTTAATATCCTTTAAGAAGACATCGAATCCATGATCTCGTCGGACCAATCAGTCTCTGCCGGTCACGTATCTTAATCATAGTTCTGTATAGATAGTGCCATCCACGAAGAGGCGCCCTATTATTTTTCCCTATAATTTATAGTGTTTATGTATAGTTTATGCAACCTTCCACTAATGTTTGAGTATTATCTGTACACACCGATTACCTATGAGTGCACACGCATACTAACATTACCCCCTAGACTACAATATGGTGGGGCGTGACTTCATGGATGACACTATCTATATACTAAGAACGCTTAACGAAGGAGAAAAACATCGTGAGGATACATACGTTTGATAAGAAATTCAAACACAGGTTCATACGTATAGACGAGCTTGACAAACGGCAAAGAACTCTCTCAAATTCTCACATTGGCTCCGACTCCTAAAATCGCCAACCCCTTTATGAGGCGAGAAGATAGCACCTAATTCATACAGCCATTTTATAAGGTTAGTGACCAACCCAATAGTCAAAACATAGCACATTGAATATAGAAATAAATAAACCAGTTCTATAAAAATAAACAAAGTAGGTAGTAACTTTAATTAAATGCTCGAGATTAAAAAGTTATATTTAT
The DNA here is from genome assembly GCA_016069955.1 of Drepana arcuata. Classification (NCBI taxonomy): domain Eukaryota; kingdom Metazoa; phylum Arthropoda; class Insecta; order Lepidoptera; family Drepanidae; genus Drepana; species Drepana arcuata. Next base: position 6,304 of record JACCPG010009338.1, on the reverse strand, counting down.
AATATGCATACAAATTTGACTTTATCCAAGTTTACTGTCGCTCAGTTTATGGCAAGCAATACGTTAGTTGTCTGCGTGGGTGTTTGGTTGGGTAAGTAAGGTTATTTTATTTATTAACTAGTATTCTGCCTTGTACATTGAGATGATAAGCTTCGTTTTTTCTGTGCACTGTTCTCATTCGTATAAGTATGTATGTAGTTAGTTTTTTTGTCTGGGGTTGGCAGATTTACTGATGCAATATTTTTAACTCTAATGATTTACCTGAAATGGGTGGTTAAAAAAATACAAAGCGCGGACTCCAATCTCGGCGTCTGTCTCTTACCACAACTCTACCCCCACACTACACACTCTATACTCTACACGTCTACCAATGATTTCATCTGAATTTGTAATTTTGGGAGCAGTGAAAAGATGTCAATCACAATTTGTGTATGGTCCATAATAATACCTTTAATCTGAGACTTCTAAAAGCCGATAGCACAGTCGGATAACCTGATAATCTCAAAGGAATGAAATCGATACGGCAAGAACTAGCTACAATTGCTACAGCACCCATCGATTGCCAAGTGATACGTGAAACGCGACGCATCGTCTTGGAAGAGTATATTAAGCCACGGCCCACAGGTTTCGGAAGCATGGCGTCCGTCGGTACAATACTGGCACGGAAACGAATAATCTCGATCGGTTTTGATATCCATTCTTGAAATTGGTACCGTCTTGTTAGATTTAATGTCGCGTTCATTGTATGTGTTCCAACACTACTTTCGTTATGTTTATAGAACTCAATCATCGAATGCCTACTGTATCAATAACTTTTTTACAGTGATATATCACACCACGAGCTTTGCGGTGAAGGAAAACATCGAGAAGAAACCTGCGTAAACTATTAAAAAAAAATAATTACTTATTGTATTAGTCGTGCTTGTCATCTGTCTCGTTCGCACCTAAAATACATCTCTAACGGAAGCAGAGGTGTGTAGGTATCTACACACCTCTGCTTACCCTTGTCGGATGGCGTGGAGATATCATCGCTCCTTCCTAACACCCACTTTTTTAAGGAGACGTACTTAGGTGTCAGATCCTTTCTGAGACAAGTCTCAATTTACTTTATTATACGTTTGAGAGGTAGACATAATGATACCACGGTAAAGTTAATTCGTTCAATACAAAGCCATACTCAAAGGTTATACTTTCACATAATTGTTCAACTGGAGGTCGATCGGATCATTAATCCACGTACAAAACTAGCGTAGTGTATTATATTCTTCCTTATATCGTTTCCTTGGCCATGTTAGATATCTGTTAGATTATTATACTTGAAATAAAATGTCTGCAGGAAGGAAAAGATATATTTAGATTCCATGGCCCCATATCAAAGCAGATTTCATATTCAGTGTCAATGGATATACGATTAGAAATCTGTTCTTAATTTCAACTAAACGGATGAACTCATTTATTTATTACTATTTGTGTTACTTAATATTATTATTAAAATCGCCATCTGTCACGTTGGCACCTAATATACCTCTGGCGGAAAGTGAGTGTGTGGGTATTTCCTATACACCTCTGCCTACCCCTTCGGGGACTCTTGTGGGAAGGCGTGAGGATATATATATATATATATATATAAAATAAAATTATAATAAGATTGCAAGTTCAAATCCCGGCTGTGCCAATGATTTTTCTGAACTTAAGTACAGTGATTAGTCACTCTAAGAGCTTAACGGTGAAGGAAACCATCGAGAGCAGACCTGCGTAAATTTGAGAGGAAATTCAAAGGCGTATACTCTTGCTTGAGTAACGGTGATGGACTCGCCATCACGTTGGCACTTAAAAAATATATCCTTGGCGGAAACTGTGTGGGTACTACTATATACATCTCTGCCTACCCCTTCGAGACCCCTTGTGGGCGTGAGGATATTTTTAATCCTATGTATTTATCTCTTTGTGCTACAATTCAGCTAATTCCGTTGAGTTACCTTCCGCATTCGCTTAGGCATTAATATTACAGTACAGTAAAGTACGTGTATAGTTTCGGGGCTAGATCGATCCCTTCATAAAATTTAATTGTTTACATTACCATAGAGCTTTATCGTGTACACTCATCCATTTTGCTTTACATTCAAATACGGTTGTATTATAATGGGATTAATATACACATACATCTACACTGTTACACGTAATTTTACTAAATACAACGCTTTTTCAAGCGATCTTCATGACTAAATCACGCACGTTCTAAGTTAGGCTGGACCACAGTGATGAGCGATCAGCGTTTTTATAAGCGGAGGCGGTTATCTATACTAAGATTATAAAGAGGGATACTTGTGCGCTGATCTTAGAAAGTACTTATCCGAAGAGATAAAAAAATACAGTTTATAGAAAGATTAAGCTATATAAAATTATTTTACAAAAGAACGGAGTAGTAATGTATTCCTTGTCAATTACGCAGGCACAGCTGATGTCCGCTTTAGGTTTGAAAAGATTCCTGCAGGTTCTCGGAATTGCGTGACTTAGAAGCTTAAGAAAAATCGTCGTGAATTAAAAAACAACGTATTAACTTATTTTTCCTTCATTATCACTGTACCCACAGCCGCTTCGGCCCAACCTTCACTATTATCGTATTTTTAAACTCATTTCGTAACTATACACCCATCCATTGAACAGATAGGGATCTCTACAGAATTACTTTGCGTGCCCACTTCTACCCAGTGTTTTGGGCTACAACCCAACCGAGTTAGAACAACCTCCTTCCATTAAAACTTCACTTAACGCTCTTGTATTTTTAATTTGGCCGCATTACGTAGTCGTTATAAAACAATGGATGCGTGAACGACTATTACAGAGTTATTTAGTCGTCAAGATGGTAAAAATTGTTGATATGCTTAGATTAAGTCGAAATATATAATATGGAGTTGTAACACGTCCAATTTTCATAGTGATAATGATATAGTTCGCTTGTCGGGTACACGGGGAAGGCGTACAAATAGTCTGATGATGTGTCTAAACAGTTATTAGGGAGTGTTAATTTTTGCCTAATTAAATGATTCAGGGAAATAGTTACGATGTGTTGGTAATGTTATTATTCCTTTGTGATTCCTTCTACAACTGTTTACGGTTGGATAGGTCCATTTAATAATAATATATATATTATAGGTCCATTTAAAAAAAGTTATTATGGCCTATATATGTATATATGTAGGTTTATAAGAAAAGTATATCTCAGGCGGAATGTGGCTCCTTCGGGGACCCTTGTGGGTGTGGTGAGGTGTGAAGTATTTATTGAATCTCATTTTATTCGTGGACAATTTAATTTCTTAAACAAATAATACAAAGACCTCCAGAATAATTATATCTGTGTAGATCCTACAATGATGGATCGCTGACCATTTGTTCTCGTTGATTTATCCCAGAACTCGTAATTCATTTGTTTGCTACCTTAAGTGATTTATACGTGATTTATTCAGAAAGTTTTGATATTTTTCTTTAATGCTAAATGCGAATAGGAACGCAGATTCAGATAGAGATGAGAAAATGGTTTGACTAACAAAGAAAATTAAAGTGAAAACAGTTATGATATTATTTGTAGAAGACTCGGTACGAGCACTGCAACGCTTAATGCTCTACTGCCAAGCAATTAGATTACTATGCTTATTGATCAGGTTTTTGAAATGAACCTATAAGACACGACTTTATGATAAAATAGAAAAGGAAGAGAAAGACCAAGATTAACATAAATATATGAGTCAGATAAAAGAAGCATTGTCTCTCATGGCGTATATGGAGATCAAAGAGAAGGAATTGCATTAGAGACGCCGACAAGAGGCCAGCTTTTAAATGTATGATAAGATTTTGCCCGACCTACGACAGTCACAAAACAAAGAGGTAACAACTTTTCTTCTTCCTACCATGGCCATTAAAACAAATAATTAGTACTAAAAAAAATGGTCAAAAAAACCAGTTGCTGAATTTCGAAAGAAATCCATGATCAATTAAAACGTCTTATTGAGTTTTATAACACTATACATCCAATGAATCGGTTCAAAATAACGTTAAAATTGGTGCTGAATTTCTCGACATATAATAGTAGAATGTGACATTAAAAAAGCCTAAAAATATTAAAGATCTGAGTTATATTTCGCCATCAAAAGATGTTCAGAATAAAATCGTTTTTATACAATACACATAATGCGGAGATAAAAGGATTTTGTATCACATAAAATAACAGCAAGGTTTTTTATTAGGTTTCAGTGACAATTATAGAAGGCATTAATTTGACTAAGAAAATATGAGCGACTATCATTTTTCTAGGTAATAAATTGTCATATAGGTATACTGTATTACTATAAATGTTTCTTAGAGTTAGAGAGAAAGAAAAGAGCGTAACCAAAAGACTTACACTTTCAAACAACTACCGAAAATAACGTAAATTAAACCAACAAATCTATCGCTAATGGCATACACGACAGATCAACAAGATAAGAGACAAAAACAAAGCTAAAAAATATAGTGACAGTCCGGCTCTCCATAACGCATGTGTTTGACAGTTGCGATGGCTATAAAAACATGCTTTACAGTTGTCACGTGGGAGGTGACAGTAAAACTAACATTCGGATTACGTAAATGTGATAGAATCTGAGTGCGTTGACAAATTAAACTGCTATTTGAAATATCAATCGATATTATTCGTTTTTGGGAGAATTTCGGGACTACTGAAGGGAAGGAGACGATGACGATGTTCCAACACTTCCAACTAACTAGATCAAGTGGATCAGAATTCCTAGAGTTTAGAGCTGCTGAAGGTGATGAGAACTCGAAACCAGCGCGTGAGAATAGACTGGTGAATGTGGATACTTCAAAAGTTACAATGAAATTTCTATAACAGAAGTACGTAAACTGAAAAACTTCTAAACCAATTTTATAAAATCTTTCACAAATGGAAAGCTAATTCATTCCGGGGTAATATTTGATTTTAAAAATGAATTAAATGCGTACCTTAATGTCAGAAAAGAAACCGCAAGGTCCCCTAATTCAAAGCAAAAGGCCAAATAATAACAGACCCTAAGATATGAATCCCAATAAATGTGTACAAAACGAAACAAGTGTAACATAATTGATTGCAACCTCGAGTCTGAATTATGAAACCTATCGCGTGTCCAAATTACGTGTGCATTATACGTTCTACGCTTCATTATCAGGGCCGAAAGCGGCGTCAAGAAACTTGACCTGGAATTGTATTTTTTTCAACAAACCAGTGAATTACGCACTGTTCTAAACGGGGCTATTGGATTTGGAGGATTTGTTTCATGTTTGATGAGATTAAATCGCGGAGGAGATAACTTTGTCTTGTTTTATAGAAACAGCAGCTTTAACATACCAATAATAATAATAATAATAAATACCTGGGACAATTCCACACAAATTGACCTAGTCCCAAATTAAACAAAGCTTGTGTTATGGTAACTATACTTAAATACATAGGACATCCGAGACTAAGGTACAAATATTCGTGTTCATCACACAAATATCTGCCCTCAGCGGGATTCGAACCCGCGACCTCAAGTTTCGCAGTCAGGATCTCTAACCACTAGACCAGACGGTCGTCAATAGCTATGATGTCTTTTTGATCAAGATTTTACAAGAGACTCGAAGCCTGGCATCGTGGCGTAATTTTTTCACCACTATCAAGAAGGTTGTGAATAGATATTCTTGGTTTTGCAAGCGTTCATAGGCGGCGCGGCGGTGATCGCTTACCTTTAGCCGGGTACTTTTTAAATGTTTGATCGGACCGAGTGTTGTGTTTCCCAACCGATTTCTTGGCGCCACACCTCATGCTAAGCAAACAAACTCTTTCTTGTGTTAATTCAAGATAATTACCAACACAAACATTCCGTAGATTTCTTTTTAATACTGAATTGAGGAAACGAAGCAATAGAAGCCATAAAATATATATTTTTATAATAATAATATATATCCTCACGCCTTCCCACAAGGGTCCCCGAAGGGGTAGGCAGAGGTGTATAGGTAATACCCACACACCCACTTTCCGCCAGAGGTATATTAGGTGCCAACGTGACAGATGGCGAGTCCATCGCCGTTACTCAAGCACGACTATACATACGCCTTTGAATTTCTCAGACGTATGCAGGTTTCCTCTCGATGTTTTCCTTCACCGTAAAGCTCGTGGTGTGACTAATCACTGTACTTAAGTTTAGAAAAACTCATTGGTACAGTCGGGATTCGAACTTGCGATCTTTGCGTCGCAGGCAACTGCTCGAACCACTCGGCCACCACGGTTCTGTAT
>JACCPG010009335.1:0-53843 GCA_016069955.1 Drepana arcuata | reverse complement strand
GACGCAAAGGTCGCAAGTTCGAATCCCGACTGTACCACTGAGTTTTTCTAAAACTTAAGTACAGTGATTAGTCACACCACGAGCTTTACGGTGAAGGAAAACATCGAGAGGAAACCTGCATACGTCTGAGAAGAAATTCAAAAAGGCGTATGTATAGTCGTGCTTGAGTAACGGCGATGGACTCGCCATTTGTCACGTTGGCACCTAATATACCTCTGGCGGAAAGTGGGTGTGGGTATTACCTATACACCTCTGCCTACCCCTTCGGGGACCCTTGTGGGAAGGCGTGAGGATATATTATATTATATATTAACTCCGAAACACGGTTCTATTTATCAAAAACAAAACGTTTACAATTCAGTAAAAATTCTAAACTTTTAACTTTTTCGTTAAAGCAGATATTTATACGAAAATAAGGTTGAAACTTGATAACTTGGAATGTATTTATTTTTATTTTATACTTTTATTAGCTTCATTATGTTAGCAACTGCCCTATTATCTGAGGCACCAGTACAGCCCTAATTTAAATTAATACAATCCGTGAAAATACTCACACTCCATCAATACATTTACACATTAAGAATGAATACATTCACGCCTGCCCACAAAGTTCCCCGAAGGGGTAGGCAGAGGTGTGCTGTAGCAACACACCAACTTTTCGCCGGGGCTATAGTTTAGGTGCCTACCCGTTCGGGGAGACTTGTGGTAAGGCCCTTGTGTATTGACAAAACTCGATGTTTCCCAGTCATAGTATCAAGAGATCAATGGCATCGTTATTATTTAGATTGTCTTCTATAAATGATGCCCTTTTAAATGCAATAAGGTGGTTTATCTCCTCCTCTTGAAACTACCACCGGGATTTCATTTGGAACATCCACTGAATTTGTATTGAAATGTGACCGAAAACCGGATAAGAAGAAGTCTTTTGGTCTGTTATTTTTTTAAATGTATATATTTTCCATTACCTACTTTTGCGCTATAAATCATAAACGACTTAAATGTTGAGTTACATACTGCTAAAAGATTACTGAGAAAAGAGAGAAAAGAGAAAGAAAAAACCGTATTTTTCGTGTTTCCATTCCGGTTCGTCACATAACAATATTAATTGATCGGTATTGATAAAACGCAAGAACTTTAACGGTACAATATGTCTAATTAATAATTACACTAAATTATTTAATATATTCTATGTACATATATAATTAAACTCGTAGCTACCATTTATTTTCTTTTAACTATATGTTTGATATAAATAGATATAAATCAATAATTTATAAAATTCTAAATATCTCACACAAGGTCAATGAACTTTCATGTTCTGAGATAAATCTGTACTTTAGGACACATAGTGACAGTGTCCATAACTTGTATGAACTCGTGTCGACTGAAAGAAGCCTTTAGTGGGCACCGTTTAGAGGTGCTATTGGAACGGTAGTCCGTGAGCTTTGTGAAATATAAAAGAATGATATTCTTCAATTTGTACCAAAACATCATATTATATTAACTATTACACTAACAAAAGTCATATGGACACATTCCTAGTGTATTTGTAAGGCATATTATATTATACATAATATTTGTGAGGTACACGGTTTTATTTAACTTTCGTTTAATTCAATCACTAAACACTAGCAAAAGCTATGGAATTCTAATGTTTATATTTCATACTTTGCTATAAATTTATTCACTAAATGCATTATTTTGGTCCAATAACATGTTTGCACTCTACAGGATGTGATAAATTAATTCAGTATTATTTAAAGCTTATTTGTTTTAAAATCATAAATTAACCAATTGGTCGGAGTGTATAAAGTTGTTGCTAGGGGTCAGGAATGTTCATATGAGACTTATGTATAGTAATTTAAAATATCATGACGGAATTTTACAATTACAATATGTATAATTTCATTTCTACTGTTTAATACCTATTGATACAGGTGTCGAAAATATTAGTTCCATATTCCAAGCTCTAAAAGGTTCAAATTAACAATAACAAAGGGCAGACGTTTTTTACATCCTGTATAACGATACAGGGTGTTTAGACTAGATATACATTTACTTTACTCAAAGAATAGAAGGTTAAAGTGGGAAGCAAGTTCAGATATGTGTGCATGAGATCGCAAGATTAATATTATATACTATTGCAATACTTCATTACAAAGTAATAATTATACAAAATATATAACAGCCTTTGCATTGTATTTTGTAGTGTATAAACAAGAAATCATTTGGAAATCAGTCTTGTGGTCCACCCACTAAAGTTGAAATTAATTTGAACCAACAAAAACACACAACAACATATACTTATACACAACAAACTAACATTTAAAGGTTATAAAAAGTAATTTTAAAACTTAACTACACCTGTAAGGGGTCATTCATTAATTACGCAAGAACAAGGCAATTCTTGACCCACAAAGATTTCTCAATACCTATATTAAATAAAAAAATACAATAAGATACGAAACATTATTTCAAAGTTCTTTTATTCATCTTAGCTATCAAATATACATCAGAGTGATGTATATTTGAATTAGAATTCGAACTAATTGGTAGTATATTTACGTCCAATTCAGTAGATTGTGCGGGAAACCTTCTCAATATCAAAATCTTCACAAACCCCCTCGGGACCCTTACGTAACTAATCAATAGCCAAGTCTAAATAAAAAAAAAACAAAGAACACAATACTATAAAAAAAAATAACAATCGCAAGTTTTACAGTCCAATTAATTGCAAAGGGAATGTTAGATTTACATTATATAGATAACGAGACTAAGAATAACAAACTCTAAATGTCTAACAATTAAGTCCAAATTTATATGTATGTGTGTTAGGAATGTTCAATATTAAGGGCTAACGACATCTGCCAACAATTATTAGTATTAGTATTATATGTAGATATTGTTCGCAGCAGATGGAGGGACATAGTACGGGAGAAACTGATGCAGCGGGGGAGTCACGACCCTCAGTAATGAGGAAAACGACGCGAGGAGGAGGAGATATTGTTCGGTTGGTCAGTCGCAATGCGAAAGCGAAAGAGTACGAGTGTATGTAAGAGTAGCCTGGTACGACCCGACGGAACAAACATCTCTTTAAATCGAAGTTCGTGGTCGAAATCACATAAATTTGAACATTGTCTGAGGTGAAAATGCTCATCATGCTGGTATTAAACTCGTCTACAAAATAGCACTCACAAAAAATTGGCAAAAATTGGCGATTTATTTATACGCACTTGAAAAACCTAAACAATGAATTTAGCTTTTTATGTGTGTTATTTTGTGGCAAACTCCTTGTGGATACGACGAGGTATAGCTATAGTATTAATACTATCGTGGATCAACGTCAATTTTAAATACTTATAATACGGTTACAAATTCACAACAAGACAAAGATAATATAATAAAATGCCTAAGGACTTTGGGGACTCTAGTGTTTATAGCAGAGGAATCTCCACTCAAATATGTATATGTATATGTTGATTTTATTGTTATATAAAAATATTGTTTTAATAATGTTATAAAAAATATTTATATATGACTGGTGATCTAATATTTATATTAAATGAATACTGGTCACATAAGCCACCGGCCTGGCTGTCAATATTGAGACATATTGCATTGCAATAAAGCTTATATTCCATCTAACATTGACAAGGCGACAATGTATAATTTAACAATAATTGTATTTGTAAATATATTCATAAATATCTTTGCACTTTTTGTTATATGTTTACACGGTAGCCATAAATCTATATACCCTCATTAACGTACTGGTTGTTTCACCATAAATTAAATTCAACCTGGATTTATGGCAAAGTAAGATATAAATATTCGTAACACATAACAGTGCTAACATATTTTCAGAAAAACTACGAGCAGTCAAAACAACTGAATAATTTAATATCGCTAGTTTGACCGCACTGTATCATATTTCGAATCGACTTCGTCTTGAACCTTGAATAAATGGTTCCGTATGCTAAATGCTGTATACATAATAAAACTGACTCTCTCTCAACTCAATCAAGAACGCTGGAAGCTACCAAAAAGCCTATAGTCAAAGTCTAATTAAATAACTATAACTTGCAATGCAACCTGCATAATAGCGCATCAACAGCCAAGTTGTGGGTGCGTTAAGCCTACCTACCGTCCCGCCTTTGGACGACTTCGAACAACACCATGTTGGTATCGACATCGCTGTCTTCACTGTGCCAGTTCGATTCGTCGAGAAGCGGTTCGCTATTCTCGCCATTCTTCCTCGTTCTGTTGATATTGTCAAAGTGGTCGTCCTCGATGGCGCACACGGAGCCGGCTACGGACTTAATAAATAGCACCTTGTGTGTGATGTGCCCAATGATACCCAAGAGGCACAAGGCCAAGCCCACTACGTTGATCGGGCTCAGCAGGTCGCCGCTCACTTCCACTGCCAGCACCAGGATACACATTTCCTGGAAATGTGTTTTGGAAGTGTGTTTAGTGCATTCAAATTGGGACAAGTAATGTGTGGGCAAGATACACATTACTTGGTAAAATATTTAGTGTACATACATATCAGCACGCCGAGTCTCTCAAGGGGTAGGCAGAGTAGAGCGTCAAATCTCTCCAGACTTACATACCTCTTTCGATTTGTCCATATTCTTCAGCCTCTCAATCATGATATAATATTTTAAATAATATGTATAGACAAAAGGACCAAATGGGAGTACCACACATGTTTGTTACCGGGGATCGAACCCGGGGCTACCACCAGACGTCAGGATCGAGTATATTGAGTACCTTGAAAATGCCAGCAATGGAGAGGGTGAGACTAGAAGTGTACGTGACCACGAGGAACTCGCTGATCTCCATGGCGAACGCGATGGTAGCCCCCACCGACACCTTCAACACTGTCGGGAGGAATTCCTGAGGCGACAACTTCTGCAGCTCGTAGAAACACTCGAAGCCTGGAAATTTAAACAATTTAATAATAGATTTTTGTTATTCCTCACGCCTTCCCACGAGGGTCTCCGAAGGAATAGGCAGAGGTGAAAGAGGTGGAAGTGGGTGTGTGGGCAGTACCCACACATCTACTTTTTCCGCCGAAGATATATTTTTTGGTGCCAACGTGACAGATGGGGCGGGTTCATATATTTGTATATACTTCTCACCAGAAAAATGGAAACACCTTCCAAGTTCAAGACAAGCAAGTTTAGTTTAATAGAGAATAATACCTCATATTATTAACTATTAAACGACATTTGACATATATTCCTAAATATACACATTTCTGACAATCCTTACAAAACATAAACTTGCAAGGTGTTTCCATTTTTCTGATGGGAAGTGTTTATAGTTCTGTACGTGCGTTTGTCACCTAACACCTCCTAGATGGCTGGACCGATTTGGATGAAATTATGTGTATATTTGTGTGGGTCCCCGTATGGTTTGAAGATACAATTGAAACCCGTAGTTCATCATGCAATCGCGTTTCAGAAGGTTTTCTTCATTATTATTTCCTAGTAGCTAGTATTATTTTTATTATTATATTATATACTAGTTGTCCCGCCCAGCTTCACCCGGGTGAAAAAGTTCAGAAACACGATCGCAGCGCCACCTATCGGGTCCAATTATGAATCTAAACCATTCTCGAATCCACCAGAAGACACTCAGAAATGGACAGCTTCGCCCGGGCGAAAAAGTGATTTTTTCTACAACACGATCGCAGCGCCACCTATCGGATCCAATTTTGAATCTAAACCATGTGGTGGCGAGTGCTGCAAAACAATCATTGTACGAATCCCGACTGTACCAAAGTGTCTTCCTCAACTTAGGCACAGTGTATACAGACTACTGATTCAGGGCACTCACCCTCGAACAGTATCATGAAGGGCAGAAGACTGATGAACATCCAGGGTTGCACGTGGAACACCATATCAACAGGGTTGTGCAGCCCGAGCTTCGACTTCTGCATCAACAGCTGCGCGAAGGTCCACCTCAAACCGGCGGCAAACGAGGCGATCAGCAGGAAGTTAAAGCCAAGGAGGTTGAACTGTGTTGCTTTGTACGTGAACATTATAAGCCCGGCGGATATCATCATCACGATGCCCACAAGAGACCAGGACTGTTGACAAATAAGGCTCATTTTAGCTCAGCACAAACGGCATATTATTATAATCAAAGGGGAAAATTTGCGAGGATGTTCTTTCGTCACACAAAAACTCCTGAACGAAAATTTAGGGTGAGGAGTTGGAGCTCTTCAAGAAGGGTGTGAAAAGATTCCCGCATAGTCGGCAACGCGCGAGTTATACCCCCGGTGTTGCAAGCGTCTATAGGCGGCGGAAACCGCTTACCATCAGGCGGGCCGCATGCTTGTTTGCTACCCAAGCGGTATAAAAAAAATTGATGCTGGATAGCTGGATTAACACATAGATTATATTTTTAATTACCAAAAGAAGAACAGATTCAATATCTACCAATGAATTCAAAGTTTATTAAGATGAAATCGCATGGCACTGTTAGTATGAAATAACGTTATCTACATCTTTTGAAACGAAAAAGAGTCATCACGTTTATCATTGACGACACTGCATTATAAAAGCAGACTGCAGCTAGAATATACTAATCAGAAGGTTAGGTCAATCAATCAACAGGTTAGGTCAATCAATCAAACAGGTTAAGAAAATCAAAAATCAATCAATAGGTTAGGCGGATGTGTATGATATCCACCAGATGTATCGCTTACTTATATATTAAACCTTTCGGATGAGCCTCTACATGTTGGGTATGTTTCCCCACGCAAGCCTAGACAAGTCGCCAGCTAAGTGACGATTGCGGTTTTTTATGAGTTTTTCTTTACAGCCCTTAGTCGTGCATGTTGTAATTAAATTCGTTTAATAAAATATGTTTCATTCGCATGCATAATTCTATATAGATATGGCGTTTTCGACAGTTATATAATACGTACACACACAGACAAGTCACATTAATAAGAACACAAAATACATTGGACAGTGATAACGATCGCAAAGCTAGCGAAAGAGGTATGCAAGTCGGGAGAGAACGGGCGCTGGAGACCTCTACCTACCTCGGGATGGACGTGGCATAATCTCTATACTCTACGCATCTCGCCATCTATAAATAGCATTCGTTTATTGGTTATGAAATACATGTGTATGGTTCCCAAACGGGTAAGCAGAGGTGTAACTACACCATTTTTTCACCTGATATATACACGTCCTTAAATTTCTCTTGAAACTTCAGAAGGATTTCTCTCGATGTATTCTCGCATTCTAAAGCTCGTAGTGAAATAAACTCATTGAACTTAAGTCTAGATAAAACTCATTGATACATTCAGGATCCGAACCGAGACCCACTCGTCCAACGCGGCCTTAGTTTATTTCCCATCCAAAACTATAAAATTACTCAAATATTTCTACAGCTAAAACCAGATCCGATGTGGATATTTACTAATTAGTAACAATTTCCTGTTTATAACCTTTTTGAATAATTCGTAAATAAATGTGACATAAACATCGCGACGGTAACCATTATAATAGATATACATTTATAATAATGTATGCATCATACTTTAGAATCGAACTTGCTTGTAATCGCTTCGGTTGCTACCAACGGTGCGCTTGCGCACACCTGACAGATGTAGCTATGAGGTGTATGCGTTAAACCGGCTATTTTATGTAATTATATAACAGAAGTATTGTTACATTATGCTAATACTACCGCATAATCAATAAACATTAAAACGTATTCAAGAAGTATTTAGAAAATTATGTGTTTTAGTAAGTACGAAGCAAGGTGACGCAACGGCTTTTATTTACGGCAATTTACGGTGGCATAGCGGTTTAAATAATCACTTACAAAGTCACTATAAGAGATTCAAGCTCCGATCGGTATCAATGAGTTTTCATGAACTTGGTGTGCTATCATATTATGACGGAAGGCGTGTGGAAATCTGCATCAGTCACGTTGGCACCTAAAATATATCTCTGGCGGAAAGAGGGTGTGTACTACCTATACACCTCTGCCTACCCTTCGGGGCCATTGTGGGTAGGCGTGAGGATTTTATATTACAACGTTGACGCTTGTCTCGGGTTTGATCGGTCGCCGTAAATAAAGGTGTCCTTTATGGCACAGTGGTCTGGAAACTTCGGCTACTATACTATAATATACTATACTAATAATATTAATGGTAAAGCTTCAAAATGAATGTATGGATGTCTGTTCTGCCCGCCTGAATGGTCGAATAATTGGATGAATTTTGGACCAGTAATAGATTGTTCGCTGGAATAACATAAAGGATATGTTTCATATCATCACGCCTAGTCCCTAACGGGGTAGCCAGAGAGAATAGAGCGCCAGTTCTCTCTTGACTTACAAGCATTTTTTAATCTATAAAAAAACACGTTCGAACAGAAGATGAGCAGAAACATTTGCTAATTTTAAGCAGACGAAACATCGTGGCCCTGATTCTTTATAAAGCTACTCATCAAGCTCATAGATGTGGTTTAAGAAAACTTCGCTTTGGTACGTCTTTGACAGCAAATTTTTTTAATATACATTTTAGACACTGACACAGAGCAGAGCATAAACTGACAACAAAAAAAATCCTTACCTTCTTCTCCAATCCAAGTAAAATTGCAAATCCCAGTATGAATATAATCGTTGTGGACTTTGTCATAGTGTAGAGTGATATTGTGACCAGCTCCAATCCCCAGTTGGAGAAGCCTACATCAATTCCGCTGGCTAGGCCGGTGGGCCCGACTGATCTCAAGCAGGTCATGAACGGCAGCATCAGTTGAGGAGTGCCAGTGATGATTAGGAGCACAGTGCGGACGAAAACTGACAGGATCCATTTGATAATAAGATGGTACATCACCACTGTTAGCGGGTAGTGGAAATCCTGAAAGAAAAGAACTTTTGAGTTTCCTTTACTCATAAACTATGTACAATATATATCTTCGTCGGTTCTTCGGGTTACGTCTGTTATATATTATATACCTGTGCATATATATATATATATATATATATATATATATATATATATCTGTATATTATATATCTGTGTATACTCAGATATATAATATATATCTCCTCTCTGTATATATCCTCACGCCTTCCAACAAGGGTCCCCGAAGGGGTAGGCAGCGGTGCATAGGTAGTACCCACACACCCAATTTCCACTTTGTGTCGCAGGCAACGGCTCGAACTACTCGGCCACCATGGCTCTATATAAATTATAGACATTTTAATAAGTAAATTAAAAAGCCATGGTGGCCAAGGATTGCAAGTTTGAATCCCGACTGTACCAATCCCTTTTTCTGAACTTAAGTACAGTGATTAGTCACAACACAAGCTCTACGGGCAAGGAATACATCGAAAGGTAACCTGCATACACCTGAAAAGCAATTCAAAAGTGTAGTGTAGTGTAGGTACAGTACAGTTGTGCTTAAGAAACGGTCAACTAGCCATCTGTCACGTTGGCACCTAAAATATATCTCTGGCGGAAAGTGGGTGTGTGGCTATTACCTATACACCTCTGCCTACCCCTTCGGAGACCCTTGAGGGAAGGCGTGAGGATATATTATATTATATACATATATATATATGATGCTTTCTAGTCCCTTTCACAGCAATATTATTACTTACTTTGGTACTGTTATCTAGTATCAGGTAACCAGATAAACAGGAGTTACCTCAAATTTATTGTTTGTGATAAACTAATCAGTAGTCACTGTCTTATCAACATTATTGGCCTTTTAATATCAGTAAGGTACAGTAAAATTTTGCAAAATTTTGCCATTATCGGACTCAAGAATTAAGACATATGAAACAGTTAAATGTATTATTTTTTAAACATACTTCCAAGGTGTGTACTACGCTTAAGGCATTCTTGATTACGTTGAAACTATTCCTTAGATACATGCATACTATTGTCACACCAATTCTGCTCGATCTAAAAACTAAAAAATCTCCAACATTTGTCTCTGGTCTTAATTCATTAGTGAGCATGCTTCCGCAGATTATAAGTGTAGTGACATTCAAATAATCTTTGATGTCAACTATGTTAGTGGATTGACTCTCAGTAATTGTAAGCCATATTATTTATGGCTAAGTTAATGACTCAAATACATATAATGATAGTGCCAAATAATAGCATAAAAATATCTATTTCATTAGTCCATTTAAAGTTACTGAAACATCTTTTAAAACTTTTACTATTTTAATGATATAATACATACATACATATAATCACGCCTCTTTCCCGTAGGGGTAGGCAGAGACCACTTCTTTCCACTTGCTACGATCCTTACATACTTCTTTCGCTTTGTCCACTCCGTCCACATATTAATGATATAATAAGCTTTTAAATATTTATTTATTTATTAAAACTTCCTGCAAACATTATTGCAAAGGAGAACTTAATGCCAAAGGCATTCTCTACCAGTTAACCTTTGGGTGGTGTAGAGATATTCATAGCAGGCTAAAAGATATTTACAATAGGGAAATATAAAATTCATATTATGATTCATATTATTCATATTCATATTTTTTAAATATCATTATATTTAAAACCAAATCCCAATGAGGGACTTGGCATGATAATATGATGTTATATTTAAAACTATGGTATCCTATTTAGATGTACACATCAGGCAATTTATAAATGTAATTGCATGTGCAGCAGCACCAATGTCCTTGCCTTAATTTAAGTATAGTGATCACATACCTTATTATAGTAAGGATAAGGATAAAAATATTGTAAGCAAACCTGTAGGTCTGCCTAAAACATTAACTAATATATATAGCAATCATGTAAATTAAAATTTGAATTTAATGTCATATCATTTGAGCAGTTATGTATGGGAGTTAGCTAGACTCGCAATCTGTGAAGTTTAGGTACTGAAATGGACTGAAATGGATGGAGAGGCATTGAAACACCTCAGCTTACCCATTCAGGGTATTCAAATGAGAATACATGAAGATATTAAAGAAAAAGAAGAGATTGGGAAGGTAAAAGGAAAACATGGATAAGAGCAAGTGATAAATATCAAGATGGAAATATGATAAGATATAACACAATACAAACCCAAGTAATATCATATATAATACATTTAAAAGTATGGATGTGTGAACACTACAAACTTTAATTCACGTATTTTTAAGCCAATGTTGTGAATACAAAGAAATGTTTCCTTCTCTGGATTGTATCATTAAATAAATACACATTGTGTAAATAAGAGCAGGTAACTTAATCTGCATACATTAGTATGGTAGATAAGAATGCAATTGGTGTACCTTAAGTAGCCATCTCTGGTAGAATGTGAGACCGATCGACAGCGAAAAGTACAGCAAAATTAGGCCTAACGACAACAGGCTCTTCTGCACGCATATTTCAGACCACTTCCCTTTCGGCTTGGCCGCGACCACTTCATCCTCAGCGTCACCTTTAGACGACAGCTGCTCATATTTTGTGCCTGGCATAGCGAGCGCGGCACGAACTTCCTATGTTGTCAATGCCACTGCTTTGCATAGCAGCAAAAATGTACCACGTTTACAATTTTTGTATTACATATAACTTAATAATAATAATATAACTTAATAATTGGAGTATAATAGGTATATCTAGGGTTCACTGTTCTCTGCCGTCCATCGGCAATAGATTTCAATAGGTTTATAAGCTGTCAGACTGCCTGCAAGCAAGCAGCCAGCTGGCTGTACTGGGCAAGCAAGCAAGCAATGGCAATCACATCCACAGAGTATATAACATACACCCATAGAATCACTATCTAATTAAATTATAAATAATTGTGATTTGTTATATAAATCTATATACTACTCGAACCACTCGGCCACCAAGCTTTTTAATTTGTTATTTGATAAAGTTAATTTATTTTGTTAATAACAGTACTGGTAATAATATTCGAAACACTTTATCAATCCGTTTTTTGCTGGATATAAATTAATTGCCAAGGAGACGAGTCCTGACTCGCCAATTTAATCTCGACCTAATGAAGGCATTTTATTGTTTTTTTTCCTTGTCGATCCTCACAGAATATAAGACCGAATGCAATTAACAGTTGTCATGTCACACCTCAGCCTACCCTGGGGACAATTGGACAAGTGAATTGGTTCTAATATGTAAATAAAAATTGGAGTTATCATGAAATATTATTTATATTATGGTCAAACTACAAAATAAAGGTTTTTAAAGTACGATTTATTTATTAAAGAGACGTAAAGACTAATATTCATAGTACGTATTTTTAAATAAAAACAAAAATAAATATATATACATATTAACAAACACTTCATTTCATCTATCTGAAGGAAGTGAACAAAGAAAGATTATTGTGTAAATTCAACCATTAAAAAATAAATTAAAGAGTAATCGTAATCGATTAGTTTACAACGTAGAAATTAGTGTCAATTTGGTGAAATTTGCTGTGAAAGTTTTACATTCAAGGCTTCGTCAACACAAGGTAAGAAGTGTTACGAAAACAAAGATGACTGACTCGTCTTCATTTACGTCGTTGCTAGCTCTGGTCGACAGCCATTTATCTAAGTGCAGTGTTCTTGAGGGTGAAGGTAGTGGACAGTCGCCCTTCTCCAGATCAATCCCTGTGCCCACTCTGGCTAGTGGCCAGACGACTATGTCTGATACCAAACTGATGACTCCTGGGCAACGCTTACCCATTCCTACTTTCAGTGCTAGCGAAAGCCCAATAACAAATATTTTAGCAGAACAGTTATCAAACATGTTCAAAGCAAAGGAATTAAAAAAACAACAAGAAGAAGAAAAGCAGAAATTAGCAGAGGAGATGAAAAGAATGAAGCTGGAAGCAGCTAGCTGTTTAATCGACTTGATGCCAGCTATCCAGAGACCATGCGATGTCCCCAAGCCTGAACCAAGCAAAATCAGCAATAGCAGTTCGTTGGAATCACTACTATTTGACCAACGGGAGTTCTACAAAGATATTGATGATGAAGATTTAGAGCCAGAATCTCCCCCTGAATTACTTCCGTGCAAAACAGACATGTCATACATCCTGAATACAAACATAAATGCAGGCAAATGTTCAGCCTTTGGGAAAGTATTGACGGCAAGGTTACGCCCAGTAGCATTTCCATATTTAAGGGAGAAAATTGAATCAAATGTAAGATTTGATTTCAGCACAAAGTCTCCTTGTGATTTGATCAAGGAAAAGCTGAAGAAACCAACATGCCACAACTCCACCCATGTAGACCTTGTTGCACAGTTCCTCGCCTCATAAATATACACTAACTCCTTAATAAGGACTCGATAAGAATAGATTTCCTAAAAGGTTGACATTAATAGTGGTTTTTGTTTAATTTTTTTTTTCTCTTATGTCAGTATTACTTAGGGATGATATGAACAAATTGTAAAAATACAAAAAATATGTTATTTTGTAAAAATTTTGTTTTACTTTTTAATAATCTGTATGTATAATGGGTGAGGGAATTCATATCTGGCCCTTTAATAAAATAAGTGATGTGTAAAATAGATATTCATACCACCAAATATAAAAGACACCATAGTTTATATGATTACTATAATCTATATTATTTAGTGTAAGTCATTTTGGTGCGACTACTTTTTTTATTCAATAAAATCAATTATAATATAATAATACATATAATGTATCCTCACGCCTTCCCACAAGGGTCCCCGAAGGGGTAGGCAGAGGTGTATAGGTAATACCCACACACCCACTTTCCGCCAGAGGTATATTAGGTGCCAACGTGACAGATTGCGAGTCCATCGGCGTTACTCCAGCACGACTATACATACGCCTTTGAATTTCTTCTCAGACGTATGCAGGTTTCCTCTCGATGTTTTCCTTCACCGTTCAGCTCTTGGTGTAACTAATCACTTATGAGCAAAATCAATTATGAGCAGTACTAATGGATCTTGTTACACTTATTGTACCCATATTGGTAATGCTAATAGAAGAGGCCTTTGTATGCTGGAGATTCAAGTGCACTGTGCACCTATCTGCGTCTCTAAACAAACTAATTTTTTCTTAGCATTCCCACTTTCTGATGTATCACAGCTAAGTTATGAAAAGAAAAAAAAGAAAAAGCAAACCCCAGCAGGGTTTGCTTTTGCTGCACCGAAAGTCATGGCCATACATATCATTGATATTGATATGTATACCTTGGCACAATTCCACACAAATTGGCATAGTAAATTAACCAAAGCTTGTGTTATCATAACTAGACGCTGATAGATTCACTTAGATAGATATATACATAAATACATCGGACATCCAAGACTATATGAAGACAAGTAACTTGTGTTCATCACACAAATATCTGCCCTCAGTGGGTATCAAACCTGCTATCTCAAGTTTCGCAGTCAGGAGCTCTAAACACTACGCCAGATGGCCGTCTCCTAGATGTTGGATAGCATGAATGCAATATCATTTAATGTAGATCCAAGTGCAGTGTGGGGTCTGTAACCTATTAACATAATTATTCCCAACTAAGACTTCAAGTCTCAAGTAGAGCCGTGGTGGCCGAGTGGTTCGAGCAGTTGCCTGCGACGCAAAGGTCGCAAGTTCAAATCCCGACTGTACCAATGAGTTTTTCTGAACTTAAGTACAGTGATTAGTCACACCACGAGCTTTACGGTGAAGGAAAACATCGAGGAAACCTGCATACGTCTGAGAAGAAATTCAAAAGGCGTATGTAATAGTTGTGCTTTAGTAACGGCGATGGACTCGCCATCTGTCACGTTGGCACGTAATATACCTCTGGCGGAAAGTGGGTGTTGGGTATTACCTATACACCTCTGCCTACCCCTTCGGGGACCCTTGTGGGAAGGCGTGAGGATATTATAAGACTTCAAGTGAAAGGTATTGCAAGTGATGTTCTTGGTATGTAAGTTTATTACATACCATACTCAACTCTATATTTATATTCACTATCTTAAATCTATGACTATTTCTATGCATATTTCTTCTATGCGTGTGTGTACCGAACTCCTAAACGGGTGGACCGATTTTAATGGAATTTCTGTTTGGTTTATATATAATTGTTTAGATTCAAAATTGGACACGATAGGTGGCGCTGAGATCGTGTTTCAGGTAATATTAACTTTTCACCCGGGCGATGCTGGGCAGGATAACTAGTATTCATATATGTAGGCCTACTAGTCAGCTCACTTGGAAGCGGGCTTTCGGATGTAAAAATAATCCTTCTGGGATTAGTGTTTTCAAACAAACTCCGCTTATTTTATAATTAAAGCATTGATTCTGCATTTCATTAACAAAAAGTTGGAGGAATAAAAACTAATCTGAATTTACAAATAATATTTATTGACACTCAGCTAAGCTCTATATTGATTACATTGCATCACTAAATAGTGGTACATAGACACAAGGAAGGTTACTGATTAGAAAAAACCATAGAGACAGTTAACGAATTTGAATTTATACATCATCGACAAACGGTATCTGCACTTCGTTACACCTAATTCTATCAAGAGATAAACAATAACATAAGTAGCACCTAGAGTGCATCATAATGATTGAATGAAATCTCACGTTTTTTTTCTTACATCACAATACTTGCAAAAAATACGATACTGAAACAAATCAACTTCCTTAATAATAGAATCAATTATAGTACCAAAAATCAATAACACTCTAGAAATACTACCGAAGATTGTCTTCGTCAAGACGACAAGACACTGTCACAGGTTGGCTTGGCATTATAGCCAAATCAGAAAGATTTGGCGCCAAACGTATATCACCAATAAGAATGTCTTGTCATTTGAAGATCATACAGAAAAATATACTACTATTGGCAAGAGATAAAACATTATAAAGCAAAGAAGACACCTATGTCAAACATGACACTGACATTGATTAGTGAACCTCACATTGCGTGATTAAGATAACGCGCCTTAATCACCTTGTCTCAAAAACGGTGATTAAGACGTGTTAATATGACTACAAATTACATGTGTACTTTTCTGTACTTGAATTTCAATTAACTATTTTTACACATTATTATCATTTAAGTATAGTTGAACATTTAGTGTCTATACACGTTCCAATAATTCACGGCAAGAGATCATTATGTATTAAAACTCAAAGTATCCAGCTTTAAAGAACAATCGCATTGATTGTTTATCTTCATATTGCGTTAATAAAACGTATACGTAACGAGTCTTAATCGCCTTGTATCCATAACATTGATTCTGACGTGTTATTATTCCTACAAATTACAGAAATTGTATGTACTTTTGTCATAACACAAGTCTTTCCAATTCTTCTATCTTCAGTCTTTGGCGAACATGGAACACTGACATCGATTGATTATCTTCATATTGCGTGATTAGATTACTAGAAATTACAGGAATATGAGTTTTTTTGTACTTGTACAATAATTTTATTTTCTATAACTTTTACATACAATGTTATAAATTTCGTCTTTCCAATTCCAATAATGTTTGGCAATAGATTACAATGAACATCTTTGACGAACATGGAACACTAACATTGATAGTTTAACTTCATATCTCGTGATAATAACGCATTGTTAACATGTCTTAATCACTTTGTATCAAAAAGATTGATTTATTGAAATCAAACGG
This sequence comes from Drepana arcuata, assembly GCA_016069955.1. Classification (NCBI taxonomy): domain Eukaryota; kingdom Metazoa; phylum Arthropoda; class Insecta; order Lepidoptera; family Drepanidae; genus Drepana; species Drepana arcuata. Next base: position 37,228 of record JACCPG010009335.1, on the reverse strand, counting down.
TGATTAAGACGTGTTATTTTCTCAAATTGGTAGTTAAGGTTCATACCGCGTGATAAAGACGCATTGGTTAACACGTCTTAATCACCTTGTATCAAAAAGATTGATACATTGAATTGAAACGGTGATTAAGACGTGTTATAATCTCAAATTGGTTGTTTAAGTTCATACCGCGTGATAAAAACGCATTGATTAACACGTCTTAATCACCTTGTATCAAAAGGATTGATTTATTGAATTGAAACGGTGATTAAGACGTGTAATTAGAACCAGAAATTACAGGTACTTTGTACTTATATTTCAAGACATTTTTTTTCATAGAATTTAAGTTTAGTTGTAAAGTATTTCCAGTTTCAATAATCTTCGGCAATAGAGTAAAGTAAACATATTTAACGAACATGGAAAACTCACATTGATTGTTTAATTTAATATCGCGTGATAAAAACGCATTGGTTAACACTTCTTAATCACCTTGTATCCAAAAGATTGACTTATTGAATTGAAAAGGTGATTAAGACATTGTTAGCTCACATTGATTGCTTAACTTTATATCGCGTGATAAAAACGCATTGGTTAACACGTCTAAATCACCTTGTATCCAAAAGATTGATTTATTGAAATCAAACGGTGATTGAGACGTGTTATTTTCTCAAATTGGTAGTTAAGGTTCATACCGCGTGATAAAGACGCATTGGTTAACACGTCTTAATCACTTTGTATCAAAAAGATTGATACATTGAATTGAAACGGTGATTAAGACGTGTTATAATCTCAAATTGGTTGTTTAAGTTCATACCGCGTGATAAAAACGCATTGATTAACACGTCTTAAACACCTTGTATCCAAAGATTGACTTTTTGAATTGAAACGGTGATTGAGACGTGTTATTAGCTCACATTGATTGCTTAATTTTATATCGCGTGATAAAAACGCATTGGTTAACACGTCTTAATCACCTTGTATCAAAAGGATTGATTTATTGAATTGAAATGGTGATTGAGACGTGTTATTAGCTCACATTGATTGCTTAATTTTATATCGCGTGATAAAAACGCATTGGTTAACACGTCTTAATCACCTTGTATCCAAAAGATTGACTTATTGAATGGAAAAGGTGATTAAGACATTGTTAGCTCACATTGATTGTTTAATTTTATACCGCGTGATAAAAACGCATTGGTTAACACTTCTTAATCACCTTGTATCCAAAAGATTGACTTATTGAATTGAAAAGGTGATTAAGACATTGTTAGCTCACATTGATTGCTTAACTTTATATCGCGTGATAAAAACGCATTGGTTAACACGTCTAAATCACCTTGTATCCAAAAGATTGATTTATTGAAATCAAACGGTGATTGAGACGTGTTATTTTCAAATTGGTAGTTAAGGTTCATACCGCCATGATAAAGACGATTGGTTAACATCGTCTTAATCACTTTGCATCAAAAAAGATTGATACATTGAATTGAAACGGTGATTAAGACGTGTTATAATCTCAAATTGGTTGTTTAAGTTCATACCGCGTGATAAAAACGCATTGATTAACACGTCTTAAACACCTTGTATCCAAAGATTGACTTTTTGAATTGAAACGGTGATTGAGACGTGTTATTAGCTCACATTGATTGCTTAATTTTATATCGCGTGATAAAAACGCATTGGTTAACACGTCTTAATCACCTTGTATCAAAAGGATTGATTTATTGAATTGAAATGGTGATTGAGACGTGTTATTAGCTCACATTGATTGCTTAATTTTATATCGCGTGATAAAAACGCATTGGTTAACACGTCTTAATCACCTTGTATCAAAAGGATTGATTTATTGAATTGAAACGGTGATTAAGACGTGTTATTAGCTCACATTGATTGTTTAATTTTATATCGCGTGATAAAAACGCATTGGTTAACACGTCTTAATCACCTTGTATCCAAAAGATTGACTTATTGAATGGAAAAGGTGATTAAGACATTGTTAGCTCACATTGATTGTTTAATTTTATATCGCGTGATAAAAACGCTTTGGTTAACACTTCTTAATCACCTTGTATCCAAAAGATTGACTTATTGAATTGAAAAGGTGATTAAGACATTGTTAGCTCACATTGATTGCTTAACTTTATATCGCGTGATAAAAACGCATTCATTAACACGTCTTAATCACCTTGTATCCAAAAGATTGATTTATTGAAATCAAACGGTGATTGAGACGTGTTATTTTCTCAAATTGGTAGTTAAGGTTCATACCGCGTGATAAAGACGCATTGGTTAACACGTCTTAATCACTTTGTATCAAAAAGATTGATACATTGAATTGAAACGGTGATTAAGACGTGTTATAATCTCAAATTGGTTGTTTAAGTTCATACCGCGTGATAAAAACGCATTGATTAACACGTCTTAACTCACCTTGTATCCAAAGATTGACTCTTGAATTGAAACGGTGATTAAGGACGTGCTATTAGCCTCGACACTGATTGCTTAATTTTTATATCGCGTGATAAAAACGCATTGGTTAACACGTCTTAATCACCTTGTATCAAAAGGATTGATTTATTGAATTGAAATGGTGATTGAGACGTGTTATTAGCTCACATTGATTGCTTAATTTTATATCGCGTGATAAAAACGCATTGGTTAACACGTCTTAATCACCTTGTATCAAAAGGATTGATTTATTGAATTGAAACGGTGATTAAGACGTGTTATTAGCTCACATTGATTGTTTAATTTTATATCGCGTGATAAAAACGCATTGGTTAACACGTCTTAATCACCTTGTATCAAAAGGATTGATTTATTGAATTGAAATGGTGATTGAGACGTGTTATTAGCTCACATTGATTGCTTAATTTTATATCGCGTGATAAAAACGCATTGGTTAACACGTCTTAATCACCTTGTATCAAAAGGATTGATTTATTGAATTGAAACGGTGATTAAGACATTGTTAGCTCACATTGATTGTTTAATTTTATACCGCGTGATAAAAACGCATTGGTTAACACGTCTTAATCACCTTGTATCCAAAAGATTGATACATTGAATTGAAACGGTGATTAAGACGTGTTATAATCCCACATTGTTTGGTTAACTTCATATCGCGTGACAAAAACGCATTGGTTAACACGTCTTAATCACCGTTTTAGATACAAGGTCATTGAGGCGTGTTTTTACTATTGTAAATAATTTTTTTACTTGTATTATAATAAAAATTATCCTCACGCCTTCCCACAAGCGTACCCGAAGGGGTAGGCAGAGGTGTATAGGTAATACCCACACACCCACTTTCCGACAGAGGTATATTAGGTGCCAACGTGACAGATGGCGAGTCCATCGATAAAAATACACACATCTGTAATTTTAGTCTCTTTCCATTTCCAATAATTTTCGTCAATAGATTACAGTAAACATATTTAGCGAACATGGAACACTCGCATTGCTTCTTTAAATGTTATTAAACAAGGCGATTAAGGCGCGTTATTACATTTGTAAAAATGTTGTTATATGATGAAAATTAATTAATCGTTACTATCATTTAAGTAAGGGACCATTCATGAATTACTTAAGGAAGAATTTGGCCATGTTTGAACCACCTGCGCCTTTACAAGAACTCAGAAGATTTCTCGGAGTTTCCCTTACCCTTCTTACGTAAGATTTTATATATTGATCAGATGTACTAAAACACATTATTTAACATAAATCAAAGTTCTTTCCATTATTCTATGGTAGAAATAGCTCACAACTACTAATAAAAAGTTGCGTAAGAATGGATCTTACCCCTCCCCCTCCCAATCGTTACCGTTACGTAATTATTGGATGACCCCTTACCCAGCTGATACATAATTGAATACGTAAGCTAGATACGTAATTTTAAAATGTATGAGCTAAGGCTGATAATGTCTTCCGAGGTAGACGTGCGGCTCACCCCCCGGCCTCCTGGTAGCCTGGTACACATCGCGTTCCTTGTCTGGGTACTTGGTGGGCAAATTGGGCGAATGGAGGTTGACTTTCGCTGCGTATCTGTAGGGAAAGTACGTACATGCATATCGTCACCACGGGATGGGCAGACATAGTAGAGCGCCAATTCTCTCTAGACTTAGATTTCTTTCGCTTCATCCACATTCATCAGTCACTTCATACATACTCGCCGGTTTCCAGTATTTTTAGCGTTCTGCACAATATAGCTTCAATTGGTTTCTCATGCTGCTAGCCCAGCAATTCCATCTAGGCGATTCCTATGTCTATTTAGACGGAACCGATATCAGAGGCCGCAAAAAAACTATATAACCTAGTGACACGAGATTTTTTTTTAGTTAAATATAAATCTTTACTAATATTATAAAGAGCAAAGATAAAACTAATATTATAAAGAGAAATGTAAGTATGTTTGTAACGAATTGGCTCAAAAAGTACTGGATCGATTTAAAAAATGTTACACCATTGGAAAGATACATTCACCCTGAGTAACATAGTACCACAAAGTGCATTATATAAGTCTAACTGTGTCCCTAAACACAAACAAACGTACCTTATGCCAGCGATGTCAATCTCGTAATGGCCGCTTGTGACGTATTCGTTGTTGATCTGCTGCGGCACTCCATTCGCGTCCAAATTCTCAACGAAACCCAGACAAACCTGAATATGACAATTAGAATTATAATATACAAGCTGTCCCGTCCAGCTTCGCCCGGGTGGAAAAGTTAAACTTCCTGAAATACGATCGCAGCGCCACCTATCGGGTCCAATCGTGATGTAAGCTATCCTATCTTTCAAGTTGGATCAAACTGCATACGGTGCGCAAATTTGATTGATAAATCGGTTAAGTAGTTTAGGAGTCCATCGCGGACAAACAACGTGACACGTAATTTATATATATTAAGAAGAAGATGTAAACACTGAATAATTAAAATAATAAAAGCAGTAGTAGCAGTAAAATATATCACTATAATATTTGAGCCGCAGAAATTCTCATAAATAAAAAATAATATAAAAAAAAATTACATAATCAGCCAAGTATCTATATACATATATATATATATAGGCTGATTATGTAATTTTTTTCTTTCATTCATGTCGTCTGCTTATCATAGGATAAGCAGATCACATAGTATCTACTCATTTGGGACGGAGAGTCAGCGAAAATAACCTGACAAACGTGATGCGACCCACCTGCTTCTTGAAAGTGAACCCGTAACTGGTGGTGGTAGTTTGGCCACAGTAATTGCCGTTCCTGTATATGGGCTCGCCGCCCCACGACCACATATCCAGCTCGTGGTCGTGGTCAGTGAGTAACAGCTGAACGTACAGACGACGCACACCTTCCTTCCGTTGCTTCATAAGGGCCTCGCGTCCGATGAAAGGGATGTCTTTCTGTTGGGGAACATATTTACTTTGATGTTTAGTAAATAGCAACTTAAAAAAAATATCATCTTGTAGTCTTTCACGAGAGTGAAAGAGATCAGTCTCTTTTACATTCTTCAATTAGAATATATCAAAACTGAATAAATTGAGAACTGTATTTGCAAAATCTTGGAGAGAAGTAATTATGTTTGTACGTTGGCATAGTAAGAATCGGTTGTTGGGTGCAGTTGCTGTAATATAAGAGGCGTAATAATATAATTTCGTGCAGGGACTAGGAAGCTTACATAGAAGCAAGCACCGCAGGAACACAAGACTACTCGAAAGCAGTGCCATTCTCCAGATCTTCTCTAAGGTTGAAGTGGACAACTTCAGTATTGAACGGGAGATCCGGCCTTAGCTCTCGTTTGCTGCTCGCATGTGGTGCTGGGGATGCCTTTAGAACCAAGATGGCTGCATACTTACATCAAATTTTACTCGCCACGTGCGGCCGCACTCCAAAGGCGTGGTCATGGTATCCAGGTCCTGTCCCCAGAAGGCGAAGAACTTCTCCACCCGAAGAGCGCGCGATGCGTAGTAGCCAACGTGGCTGATGCCATACTTCTCGCCCTCCGTCACCAGCCGGTTGTACACGTGGAGAGCGAACTGATACATGCGAATGTTTAATCATATGCCACACATTTTAGTATAGTATTCTTTTTATTTTCGACCCAAAATTTTATGATTGCAAGTCCGAATCTCAACGGTCTTTACAGTTGGAACTTGATACTCTTTTGGACGTTGGAACTCTGCATCGTCTTTCATTACTTTCGCTTTGTATATCTGTTTCGTCAATCTTTCTTCACTCATCCTTTCTATATGCCCAAATCAACATAGCAAGTCTCTATTCATCTTTATAATCACACCCTCATTGACGCAAGTTGCTTTGCTAATCTCTTCATTTCGGTATTCGATCTAGATATATACATACATACATACATACATACATACATACATACATACATACATACATATCATCACGCCGAGTCTATTGGATCTAGCTAATTGGAGCATGGCCTTCCTGTACCTCTTCTTCCACACACTTTCGCACAGTATATCTATTTCGTCAACATTTCTTCACTCACCCGTTCAATACGTCATTTGGACACGTAACATGGCTTTCTTCATCTTCCCAAATACACCCTCATTGGCGCAAGTTGCTTTGCGAATCTCTTCATTTCGGATTCGATCTAGATACATACATACATATCATCGCGCCCAGTCCCTAATGAGGTAGGCAGAGAGAATAGAGTCAGTTCTCTCTAGACTTACATACCTCTTTCGCTTCGTCAACATTCATCAGTCTCTTCATACATGCTCGCTGGTTTCGAGTACTCTTGACGTTCCCGTCTTTAGGTGTCCCATCAATTTGATCTAGGTAGTTGAATCGTGGTCCTCCTCTGCCTCAATCAATCTTTCTTCTCTCATCCACTCTGTGTCCAAACCGATGTAACATGCCTTTCTAAACTTTCACAATCACACCCTCGTTCACGGCAATTGTTTTGCCCATCTCTCATTGCGATCTGAAATCCACACATTTTTCGCTGCAATTATGCTATTTTCATGCTTCCTCTAACATACCCAGGATTAGCTGCCGTACAATAAATCACAGTAATATCGCGGTGTGGACAGCTACTCCTCAGAGTTTTTCTGCCCATTACTGCCCATCAATGCCCGATTTACTTTATTACCTCTTCCGTCTTTTTCATACTTTCCATCTCGTGTGAACATGCTTTCTAGATATACAAATTCATTCACTTGCTCTTGAATTTGCCCATTTACCGATATAACACGCTCAGTCACACCTCAATATATAGATACATAAATTAAAATTATAAAAAGTAAATAACTCACCTCATTAGGGATATAGAGAACATAACCCAACTCGCCAGTGTGAGTTAAATTCATAGCTCTAATACCATTCGCCAATCCAACGTCGAGCTCTTTAAACGTGAAGAAAGGAAAGGACGAAGGTGAGAGATCGGTGTCGGTAAGTTCCGACATGAGATTCCTGGTGAACGGCCCCATGACACAAATGGCGGTGTACATGGAGGTGACGTCAGACATGGTGACGGATCCGTTGCGAGGCAGGTGGCGCTTGAGCCACGCCTTGCAGCGTGTCTGCTGGATCGTCGGGGCTATCATCATATAACTGAAAAGTAACCGTTGGCCACTCAACGATCGAACAGCGAAGCTTGCCCGTGGTTCGTAATTGAATAGTTGCCCAGTGAACGTATAATTGGTGCGAAGTCGAAAGAAAATGTGCACCATGTGAAAAACTGTGCTGTTTGTAGTTTTGGAAAAACAAAGGAATAAATCATTGCTGTTGGTCGGTACTTTTTCCAGCCAGAAAATTCATGATGAATGATCGGAGGAACAAACATTGTGCATGGACTTGCATTTGTGCATAAATGAAAGCCGAAAATATTATTTATGCGTGTTCAGGTCTTCTAGATGTTGTATTACCTGCTCGACTAAGGTCTTGTGGAATTATGTATCATTAAAACCATTGTCATATATAATAAACATACCTGAGTTAACAACCACCTGTAGGTATAATCAAAATATCTCCACGCCACACAAGGGTCCCGGAAGGGGTAGGTACACACACACCCACTTTCCGCCAGAGATATATTTTAAGTGCCAACGTGGCAGATGGCGAGTCCATTGTCGTTGCTCAAGAACGTCTATACATACATACATACATACATACATACATACTTATTTGTATTAAGATATAAGAGCTACGTTCATTTGTGCATTTTTGATACAAAATTAGATTTAAAAATATCAAGTGCACTCAGCAATCGCAGCTATAGAGAAAATGCAGCCCTTTAATGGGAGAACGCATAAGCTCGCAGAAATCTGTATTCGGTTCTTGACTTTAATAATTATAAAATGTACATATGCAAAACGATGGCGTTTGATTATGATGATGTTCATGATGTCACAGCTTTGACGGCAAATTACGAGAAACTGGCTAACGCAAGATATTTAGTACAGGCGTCAACCAAAGCGTCGTGCAGTTAGTCAAGAATACCTATATAGTGATGGTAATCAGCTTGGAATGTTACGCGTTAATTTGTAAAACAAAACATTTCTACATCGGCTGGTTATCCGACCAAATTCGGATGGTATCAATAATATACCAGACCATAATGCGTATTAATGGAATCGTACATATTGATTACCTTCTTTATAGAACGTATTAATCCTAAGCTGTTGTTGACTGGACGCACGGTTAACCAGCCATGCTATGTCCTGCTATATCTGTCCTTGTCATAATAAAGATTCAGACACATTTGCACTCCCGACCTTAAGGGTTTTGATAAATTAAAATGTAACATGTAATGATGTTACCACAAAGCTTAAATTAGGATGGAGCCCTGCTAAAGGTTATTAAGACCCGTCCAGGTCGAAGCTAGATTGAGGGTGAAATCTGAATTAGTAACATAAGGATGAGCAGTCGGTGTGGCCGGTGAATCATGCCGCTGGCGCTGACGATTCCGGGATACATGATGAAACCGCTCCTCAATGTTGCAATGCTTCAGTCGTGAAATATGCTCCTCAGCATATTAGGGTTGTACACAGAGCTGGTAAGTCACACATGTAAGGAAATACGTGGGCCAAACAAACAGACGTATAGCATGGCACAAACTTGATGTTTAGGCGATGATGACCTGTCCATGCAGCTGAAGAATTGATAGAAAGTAGCGTTCGATCGCGACGAGGGATGCCCTTGCACAGTGGCACAAAGGTTAGCTGTAGTTGTCTGGGTGACTCACTGATACTCCGAGATCCTGGCTAGACTGCAGTCGTTCTCGTACCCCCCACGCTCGTTCTGCATGCCGGTGTGTATGATGCTGCCGACCGGCACGTCCACGTTATTGGAGCACAAGTACTGGAGCAGGTCCACTACCTCCCGACCTTGAGACTGGGGACAGTTCAAATCTGTACTATACTGTAGTATTGACAGTATAACTATGTAACTATAAGGAAATTTAGATTCTATACTAGCTACAGTATATATTTATCTACCATCTATACTAGCGGCGCTCCGCGGTTTCACTCAAGTTAAATTAATGTATATAAGTCACATGATTACTGCTCTAGGACTAAATATTAAGGTGCAAGGCCAGACCTGGTACAAGCAAATTGCGACTTTAAAGTGATGAACCTATTTAAACCTTTTTCAAGTAACTTATCGGGCAGGCGAGTGGTGCGAACACTTACGTGTAAATCGATCTTGGTGAACGATGAGTAGTCAGCGAGGCCGACGGACTCCCGACACGCCCAGTACTCCCTCTGCACAGTGTCGAACCAATGTGGCTTGCCAAAAGACTTTGTGTGCGCTATTTTGAACGGAAGCGGCTTGGTGGGAGAAACTTCTGTGTTCCCTATTAAACAAAAGAAAAGTTTTCACGAACCTGTCTCCTGAGCGATAACTATAAGTTTATATTTCTACAGCCTTCCCGGAGGGCCGCAAAGGGGTAGGCAGAGATGTGTACGTAGAACCGGATGATATATATTTTAGGTCTTGAGCTGCCAGATGGCGAACCAGCACCGTTTCTCTTTGACTTTCTTCTCAAACGTACAATAACTTTACGTCAAGGGAAATATTTACTGTTAGCAGAAACTATGCGAAGGATCTTTTGACTTCATAGGCTTCAGGTGACAAAAAGTATTGTCTTGACCTGTCTGTCTGTCTGTCAATTTATCTCAGGAAATATAACTCAAAATTTGGCTGAGATACAGGAACAAGGGTAATTAATGTTGTTATAACTCTAGTGCTAGTAGAAAAGAGGCACGGCCGTCGTTAATAATGCTAGCACGCAATGCGGGACCTCTATCCATCAGCCTCGATGTTACACACAAGCATATAGAACTCCTGAAATGGGAGTGCAGGCGAATGACTCACCTATAGATTCGAACCAAGTAGGTCTCTCGTAGCCCATAACTTGTCCGAATACAGCGCCGTTGTCGCGCAACGTTGGGTAGATTGGGGACAGGCGCAAATTGCGACCTGTCTCGAACTCATGAAACGGGTATGGCAGACCGTAATGAACACCTACGGAAAAATACTTATTATAATTAATGATTCGATTATGTGAATAGAACTAGCCAGTAATTGACCTTCCAACTAAGGGTCGAGGGTTTTAGAAGTAAAGCTGATGCTGTACTAATTGGTATATACACACACATATATACATACATGTACAGACGTAAAAATACACTCATTATAGTTAAACATGCGAAACAAGAAGAGTGTGAAATGATTCCTTCAGGGTCGGCAACGCTGAACCGTAGCCCTTAGGGTTGCAAGCGTCCATGGGCTACGATAACCTTTTATCATAAAGCTGAATTGGCCTGTCAACAAATTTGTGGTATGAAAAAAAAAATACCGCACAAACCTGGTACTTCCTTCACGCGGTCCCGAAGGAACCTCTTGTTATTGTGCAGCCCGAGGAATCTGTTGAGCCCCAGTTCGTACATGTCGTATTTAGTGTATCCATCCACGATGCCGTCGACCGTTGCCTCGGCGACTCCTCCCGCCGCCGATATGCCCACCGTCTTCATGCCAGCAGCCACGTGGTAATTGAACATCTGCACAAATTAAAAAGACGTTCACCACTTGTTTTACTACTAACTACTACTAACACTAAGCACACTGACTAATTAGACATAAAACTTATGAGTAATATTTTACCCTATAACATAGAATTTTACTATCGCAACGGTCAACGTACACAAAAGGCCTTATAGCAACTAGATCAGAATCATATCTGTTCGGTTTACGTTTAAATTAATTATGACTAACATACAACAATGTAGTTCCTGAATATCTTGTTAAAAATATCCGCACCATAATTATTCGTGGTTTCTCTGAGCTCCACACAATTTGCCTGAATGCCTGCGAATTTAACGACCATCGTAACGGTTATATTCGCACATTCAAACAAATAGTGTTGAGCGTGCTCTTCAAATTCGTGATGGACTCTCTCCGGTAGGCTTCGTCTTCCGTTGATTGGCTATTCCTGGAAATTTTTCGAAACCACGAATTTAGCGGTAGAATTTGCTATAGTTCATGATTCCAAAAACTTCCAAAAACAAAGAAAATCATTTTTCAAATCCAATGGTTGTTGTAACAGTTATAAATACATCGGAAATATTATACATATATAATATTTCCGATGTATCGATATATCTCATTTAGGTATATTTGAATATTGTGAGTATGGGCTTAAAAAGGGTCATATATACCTAGACATATATATGAGTATATAAATATATATTTGGGTGTAAATATTAAGAATAACACGTCCTGAATCACGATGTACCACGATTGCATGGGCCCACACAAATATACACACAAAATGTTATCCTAATTAGTCAAGTGGCTTTAGAAAGGGTTGGTAAAACAACCCAGATAGGTACATTCCTCACAAAAAAATATTTCTAACCCGAATAATTCACACATTGAAAACAAATCGTCATATCTAGAGAATACACATACGCTTAAAGACGTAATCTTACCCCTACATAGTTAATGAGATATTCACGAAAACTAAGAATTTTGTAACGCGATTCGTAAAAAGAACAACTTTCACAAGAACACGAGGGTGAAAGGAGAAGATAGAGGTCAAGGACACGGCCCTGCCAGCCCCCATCTCCCCCAGACAATGACATAACCTATCTATATGGCAATGAAATAACTTTTTCCGCTATATATATATATATATATATCTCTGTATTATACATGTACATGTTTGTATATATACCTATAAATTAGATCTAAATAACTACGTGTAATACTAATATAACAGTTTTTTCTACATGCACATGAAAGTATTGTAATAACAAAAACACAATTTATAAAATGTTTTTCTGTCTGCTACGCTCCGAAACAGCTAGACCGATTTTGACAATACTTTCATGGGCAGATAGCTAGTTAGAGTATTTTTCATTTACGTACATATATGTATGTATGAACAACATTTTATATATATGAATTAAACGCGGGTTTACACCGAGGGGCACAAGTAATCACAAAGAGGTTACAATACCACAATCAGTTGTATTAATATGTACAACTAAGCTAAACAATCACTACATTAGGCATATATTTGGCATACACATATATAAAACAATTACAGAAAATTAGGGTACACACATACAAGGGGTAGGCAGAGGTGTGTAGTAGTGTAGTAGTACACATTATACACCCAAGATATATTTTAGGTACCAACATGACAGATTGCGAGTCCATCGCCGTTTCTCAAGCACAGAGTATGCAGGTTTCCTCTCCATATTTTGCTTGACAGTAATTCTCGCGGTGTTTATATAATAACTTAATCCCATAAAATATGTATAACAACCCAGGAGTCCGTCGATCTTGACATTTCCTGATACATTTCAAAACACCGAATTTAGCCTACTATAACAGAGCTACGTCCGGCATTTAAAAATAACCAGGAAACTTTACCTGTAGTCTTCGTCTCTTCTTGGCTTTAGTATATTACTCACAAATAGTAGATATTTATGTACATACATACATATCATTACGCCAAGTCCCCAACGGGGTAGGCAGAGAGTATAGAGCGCCAGTTTTCTCTAGACTTACATACCTCATTCGCTTCGTCCACATTCATCAGTCTCTTCATACATTTATGTACATCTTTAAATAATACTACACAAACTGGTGTAATCCCAAAAAAAGCAGGCAACAACTATGCGACCTAAATAAAATATATCTTTATACAGGGTGCATCAGAAAATAGGACAGTTGGCTTCTATAATTAATAATGTGGTATCTTAATGACGATGCAATAAATCAAATACATAACTCAAAGATAACAAAATTACAATATTATTAAAGGGAATAATACCCACTCGTTTATTTATGCGAAAATAAGACAAAAGTTGGATAGTTGTTAGTATTCCTTTTGGTATCCTTTTTTTGATCAACTGTTTTTCTAAGGCACCCTGTATAAAAATTTACACAGAAATATTCGCAGCCGCGATTTTTCGATTCACAAACTACACCATCACGCCTTCCCACAAAGATTCCCCAAGGGGTAGGCTGGGCAGCAACACTCAGTAGGTGAAAAGTGGATGTTCGTCACACCTCTGCTTGCCCTTGGGGGTTCCTTGTGACCAAGCGTTAAGGTCTAATATAGTTCACATTGGTTGGAGTCCACTTCACGACAAGATGCACGATGCGATGCTCGATTCGTCACGATTGTATGTTTGCTGGACTGTTATGAATACCGAATTTAGCGATATGGCAAGCTAAATCCGATATTTATTAACAAACAGCGAACACTTCCCAACGATCACCTTTTCTGTCCTTTTCTTACCTATGGTAAAATAGCTGAACTAAGAGGGACACGCTCATAAACAATATCGATGTGGGCGGTTCCTTGCGATCAAGCTTAAGGTCTAATATAGTACACATTAATTGGAGTCCACTTGAGAGAAGATTCACAATGCTATATCGATTCGTCACGATTGTATGTTTGCTGGACTGTTACCGAATACCGAATTTTGCGATATGGCAAGCTAAATTCGGTATTTGTTAACAAACAGCATACACTTCCCAACGATCACCTTTTCTGTCGTCTTCTTGTCTATGGTAAAATAATATGAAAATAGCCGGACAAGGCAACTATGAGCGACACGCCCATAAATAATATCGATGTTGGGGGTTCCTTGTGACCAAGCTTAAGGTCTAATATAGTACACATTAATTGGAGTCCACTTGAGAGAAGATGCACGATGCGATGCTCGGTTCGTCACGATTGTATGTTTGCTGGACTGTAAGGAATACCAAATTTAGCGATATGGCAAGCTAAATCCGATATTTATTAACAAACAGCATACACTTCCCAACGATCACCTTTTCTGTCCTTTTCTTACCTATGGTAAAATAGCTGAACTATGAGGGACACGCCCATAAACAATATCGATGTTGGCGGTTCCTTGGTTACAAGCTTAAGGGCTGATATAGTACACATTAATTGGAGTGCACTTCACGATGCACGATGCGATGTTCGTCACGATTGTATGTTTGCTGGACTGTTAGAAATACCGAATTTAGCGATATGGCAAGCTAAATCCGATATTTATTAACAAACAGCATACACTTCCCAACGATCACCTTTTCTGTCCTTTTCTTACCTATGGTAAAATAGCTGAACTATGAGGGACACGCCCATAAACAATATCGATGTTGGCGGTTCCTTGGTTACAAGCTTAAGGCCTGATATAGTACACATTAATTGGAGTGCACTTCAGAAGATGCACGATGCGATGCTCAGTTCGTCACGATTGTATGTTTGCTGGACTGTTATGAATACCGAATTTAGCGATATGGCAAGCTAAATCCGATATTTATTAACAAACAGCATACACTTCCCAACGATCACCTTTTCTGTCCTCTTCTTACCTATGGTGAAATAGCCGAACTATGAGGGACACGCCCATAAACAATATCGATGTTGGCGGTTCCTTGTAACCAAGCTTAAGGGCTGATATAGTACACATTAATTGGAGTGCACTTCAGAAGATGCACGATGCGATGCTCAGTTCGTCACGATTGTATGTTTGCTGGACTGTTAGGAATACCGAATTTAGCGATATGGCAAGCTAAATCCGATATTTATTAACAAACAGCATACACTTCCCAACGATCACCTTTTCTGTCCTCTTCTTACCTATGGTGAAATAGCCGAACTATGAGGGACACGCCCATAAACAATATCGATGTTGGCGGTTCCTTGTAACCAAGCTTAAGGGCTGATATAGTACACATTAATTGGAGTGCACTTCAGAAGATGCACGATGCGATGCTCAGTTCGTCACGATTGTATGTTTGCTGGACTGTTATGAATACCGAATTTAGCGATATGGCAAGCTAAATCCGATATTTATTAACAAACAGCATACACTTCCCAACGATCACCTTTTCTGTCGTCTTCTTGTCTATGGTAAAATAACATGAAAATAGCCGGAAAAGTCAACTATGAGGGACACGCCCATAAATAATATCGATGTTGGGGGTTCCTTGTGACCAAGCTTAAGGTCTAATATAGTACACATTAATTGGAGTGCACTACAGAAGATGCACGATGCGATGCTCAGTTCGTCACGATTGTATGTTTGCTGGACTGTTATAAATACCGAATTTAGCGATATGGCAAGCTAAATCCGATATTTATTAACAAACAGCATACACTTCCCAACGATCACCTTTTCTGTCATTTTCTTACCTATGGTAAAATAGCTGAACTATGAGGGACACGCCCATAAACAATATCGATGTTGGCGGTTCCTTGGTTACAAGCTTAAGGGCTGATATAGTACACATTAATTGGAGTGCACTTCACGATGCTCAGTTCGTCACGATTGTATGTTTGCTGGACTGTTAGAAATACCGAATTTAGCGATATGGCAAGCTAAATCCGATATTTATTAACAAACAGCGAACACTTCCTAACGATCACCTTTCATGTCGTCTTTTTATTGTTACGATGGAAGGTTCTCGAGGTCTCGCCGTTTGAGAGAGCCATAAAACTATAACAACAACACTTGGCCGGAAATCGAGACAAAATGACGCGACGAAAACAAGTTGTTTTCATCGCTTGTCTATTGTTCTGCGGATGCATACACACAGGTATTCTACGAATATCTTCATGGCGCTCTCGAGCTCCGAGTTTACTCTGCGAGCGAATGTGCTTACATGTGTTTATCCAGAGCTTTATCAGTTACTTTTGGGAATGTTTCAGTGCTTACTGTGTTGTAGTGTATAGTGTACGGTTTCACCGTAAAAGTGTCCGGAAATATTAAGTGGTCGAATAAACTGTCGTTTTTAGTGTAACCCCAGCCGTCATTCACTTTTCCCGAACCCCAGCGCGTAAGAATTGGTGTCAGAAGTGAGGTATAATTATGCCCGTTTTTCCGAAAGACGGCACTCCAAGGAGTCGTACCAGGAGCCAAAGTCGCCAATTGGAGGCTGCCCGAGGGCGATCCATCTCAGTGTTCTATCCCATCCCAGGGGTCCATCACAGACAATGCAGCAAGAGCAGCAGACTGCGGAGTCGACGGCCACTTGCGATGCTACGAATGCACCGCCAATGAATCCTCAAGTCCCGGCTACCATGGACCTAGCTGCAGTCATGGCGTTGCTGCAGGGGATAAATCGACGTCAGGAGGAGAAAGCCTGTGAGCTACAAGAGCAACTCGAGCGACAACGAAGAGCAAGTGCGACGTCAGAAAGAGTACTTCAAGAGCAGCTGAAGCGCGATAAGGAAGAGCAAGTGCAACGTCAGGACGAGTAAGCCCTTCAGCTCCAGCAGCTTAAGCATGATAAGGAGGAACAAACCCCATCTCCTTAAGGAGCTGAGTGTTCATATTGGGAAAGAACTGACAGCAGTCAAGGAAAACGTTCAACAGGAGAATCGCATAACAGATGTAGATAGCGGTTATAAAGAAGACGTGGGGACCTGAAATCCGGAGAAGGCATTGTCGCTCCTGTAACCACATCTTCGATGCGAGGATTGAAAGTGCCGCCATTTGATGGAAGCTCTTCATGGTCGGCATACAAAGTCCAGTTCGAAACTGTTGTTAAGTCTAACGGATGGAATGAAGCACAGGCCATGACTGCGCTCACTCTGAGACAACGTGATCAAGCTTTATCCATATTAGAAGCACTTGGGAAGGACGTGATACGTATGATAAGCTACTAGAAGCTTTGGAATCACGATACGGTGATAGACAGTTGGAACACGTATAACGTGCTCAGATGAAGGACTGAACCCAATGTAGTGGGGAAAACTTGCAACAAGCAGCAGAGGAGCTCTTAGGCTGTATAACGTTGGAGCGCCTTGTGAACGAATAGCAATGCACCTTGCGGGACCATTCCCTGTAAGTGAAGCTGGGAATAAATACTTCATGGCCGGAAGTATTCGCAATACCAAAGCAAGAAGCCTCAACAGTGGCCGATAAACCAGTTCATGCCGTGTCTATACTATACTATGTCGTGCCAGTGCCATATATAAGACGTCACCCAATGGGCACGCGCAGTTTAGTGAGTGTTTCAGTTCCTAGTGCTTAACGTGTTAAATATCACATAATGTAACAAACCGTGTTCTGACGAATAAACTAATTCATTTCATTTTAGCTAATCATTTTAGTATTTATAGTAGCCCTTATAGGGGATAAATATTGTTTACAATTACATTACAACACATTAGAGCATTTTAAATATATACATATGATACAAATAGTTTCAAATGGGAAGTTTGACAGGAGCTTAGTTATTAATTCTGGAGAGAACGGCTGAACGGAATTGGATGAAAAACACATAGAATGATTAACACATAGGATATGTTCTATACCAGTAAATTTATATGCAGGTTTAAGTTGTAAGACATAGCTGTTATTAATGTATATTACAAAATGTTATCAATAATTTACGTTATGATATATACACTAAGTTAAAGTAAATAACACGTTTATTGGTGTCAAACATAGAAGAAAAAATTCGACCGCCAACATCAATTACCACCCAGAATAGAATCGTATTTTTAACGCGTATATCTCATCAACTATGTAATAATTATTCACAATAAACATCCAACGTTTGAAATAGATATATAAAGAGAAATCCTCCCACACGTTGGATGGAAAACCAATTACACTGTTTATAAATATGTATGCAACTAAATGACATGGGTCCACGTCATGAAGTTAACAAGAAAAAAAGAACAGCACATAGGAATGACATTCTTAAATGGCCGATTAATCAATTATAGCGGTTGGTAGGACACTCCAAACTTCTTCAAATCATACGGCTATGACAAACGGACAATACCTAAGAAACCTACCTAAAGAAATAAACTAACATTGTAACATATACATATCTACAAAAAGGTTTGTCCGATAATGAACCTTATACCTAGATATAATCTCGCTTTGAGTCAAATCTGTATGTGGTAAATCTATATAGATTTGCATAAATGTATATATATATATATATATATATATGTATATTAACGAAATACCACTGCATGACTCATCACGAAATCTCTAAAGCTATATATAGCGCCATCCACGAAGACGCGCCCTACCAATTTCTAGTCGAGGGGGTCGCGGGCTGCAGGTAGTATGACCCGAGTCCATTAACTGTAGTGTGCGTGTGCACTCATGGGTAATTAGTGTGAATGGAAAATACTCAAACATTAGTGTAAGGTTGCACACTTACACTATAAACTGTGAGGAAGAATAGTGAGGCGCGTCTTCGTGGATGGCACTATCTATATACATCTTAGCAAACAGTTGCTATGGTAACTGCAATAGTTACCATAGCGACGGTTGGACAGTATTTAATAATATACTTCTCATCAGAATAATTATACCTCATATTATTAACTATTAAACGATATTTGACATATATTCCTAAATATACACATTTTCTGATAATCCTTACAAAATATAAACTTGCAAGGTGTTTCGATTTTCCTGATGAGAAGTGTATTACAGAGGGCTATAATATAACACAGTATAAATATGAGCTAAAGCAGTACGGAAATTAAGAACAAACCGTTTAATGCGACACACTCACACAGACGCGCTCGGCGCTCTACTCTACTAAGTATTAGAACTAGTTTCCATACTGCATTATCTTATATTTATACTGTGGTTATTTACAAATACAACCCTACCTCAGGAGCCTCGCCAACGATCCACTTGCAATCGGGAGAGAATGCCTCGAGGCCGTTGCATAGCTTGTGCAGCACAGCCTGGCTAAGAGCTGGTATGCGCTTGAGCAGCTCCTGAAGCAGGACGTGGAAGTGGTCCCAGTCCTCGGCGACACACCGTTGTGCAGCGTTCAAAACTATTGACAATTTAAAACCAACTATAAAATCCTCCACACATGTGCATGTACACCGACCGATTTTGAATTGAACTGGCATAAACTTAATGTAATAAATATAATAAAATATACATTTGCACTCTGGTTTTTCATACATCTATCTATATATATATATATATATATATAATATATATATATATATATATATATTATAAGATATGTCGTTCAGCGATGCCTATAAAAAGGCAGTGCACCTTTTCTCGGTTAAGTAGCAAAAGTTATGGAACGCACGCTACGAGAGACAATACAAAAAAAAATGAACGATATCGAGTCATTCGACGTTGAGCGCTCGGTGCGAGAACACGTAGGTTTTGTCATAAAAAAAAATTTTCTATTAAAATAGCCTATATTAATTAGTGATAATGTAGCATTAAAATAGTGAAAGAATTTTTAAAATAGGTCCAGTACAATTTGAGCCAATTCCTTACAAACATACTTACATACAAATCTTTCCTCTTTATAATATTAGTATAGATATATATATATATAACGACGGAACACAGTAAGGCGATAAATTAAAAGGCAATACTCACTCTCTTCTTCGTACACAGGTTTCGCCACTGGTTCGAAGCCCCCCGCCAAAATGCAGCCATCTTTTTCCCTCATGTATATGTAGCCATCAGGGTCACGGACCACTGAAAGGGTTGGATAAGTTAGTCTGTTTTGTCGGTATGGATTCCATCAAATTACTCTGATAACAAATTAAACTTACCAGGAGTCATAGGGTCCAGATTCGCGATGGGCTTCGTGTGTAGATAATAGTGCTCGCAAGGCAGAAGCGGTACTTTGATCTGAGGCTTAGCTAGTTGGCCAACCTAACGAAATTTTACAAATGTTACAGAACAGAGCTATTAAAAAAGAAGTGGAATGTATAATTATCATTACTTTTGGTGTATAGTTTTCAATTGGATAATGAAACATCTATTATAAACAATTTTACCACCAACACACCAGGGAGGGAGGGGAGAGTAAAGCGACTTGACTTACAAATCTCTTTTGCTCCACCCACGTCCATCAGTCTCATACTCATAACGACAATGTGCTATTTAAACAGGTATGTTATACGAAACAGATATACAAAGCAAAAGTGTGTGCACGAAGAGGCAGAGGAAGACCACGTTCCAACTACCTAGATAAAATCGATCGGACACTCAAGGACGGGAACGTTAAGAGTACTCGAAACCGACGAACATGAATGAAGAGACTGATGAATGTGGACGAAGCGAAAGAGGTATGTAAGTCTAGAGGACTGGCGCTTTAATCTCTGTCTAACCTGTTAGGGACTCGGCGTGATGATATGATGATGATGTTAGACATGAAAGTCGTACCTGCCGAGCCCAGAATCCAGCGCAGTTGATGAAATATTCACACTCGATGGCGCCCCTGCTAGTTTCCACGCCGCACACTCTATCATCTCGGGACAAGACGGAAGTCAGCGAACAGTCTTCCATCACTCCGACACCTTGGGGATAACACAACACGATCACCGCTCATAAGCCTCACCACAAAGTAACGCCAGATCTCGTTATATGTGCAAGGCTAAGATTTTTCCCATAGACATGTAATAGATACACTGATTACAACAATTAAATACATGTTTTATCATACTTAAATTTATCATATATACATACATATACACATAATATCTTATTACTAACATTAAATAGATTGTGGTGGTAGCCGAGTGGTTCGAGTAGAAGCCTGTAACGCGATGATTACAAGTTCCAATCCCGATTGTACCACACAACGAGCTTTACAGCGAAGGAAAACATCGATAGGAAACCTGCATACGTTTGAGAAGAAATTCAAAGACGTATGTACAATCATACTTGAAAAAAATCGATAGATTCGCCATCTATTGCTTTGGTACATAAATATGACTACAGATAAGAGGGTGTGTTACTACATATCTCTGCCTACCCCTTCAGTAAACCTTGTGTTGGAACGCGTGACGATATACAAACAGATATACAACTAAACCTAAGATTACAATTTTATAATTAAATGTAGGATTACAAGTTACTTTAACGTGAGTGTTAATTTAATAAGCTTCAAAATATGTGACATGCATGGATTTCTAAAAACTCCTTTGCTGGGTACGTATCCAACTCGGTGTCGGTTGGGCGCAACTTGCTGTCGACTGTAATAAATACATTTAAAATTAATATACATATTATAATAAATACGAATTAAATAAAAGTTTGCAGAGGAACCAACAAGTACCGGGGGGCGTGACACTTCGTACAAAATGGGGGGCTTGTCATAAAATATGTCGCAAAGAGCGAAGTGGTCCGAACGTAAGCTTTACGACACATTAAGGTACTAATAATTGCACATAATATACCACATCAATATACATATATGCGTCGCTACAGGAGGCTAATGTAAAAGAACATCACATAATATTATTTATTTCATATCAGACAATATAAGTACATGAAGGTACATCTTGTAGTAAGTATACAGAATGTGACCTCGGACATAATTGCTTAACCCTAGACGAGCGCGTTATCACAAACATCGTTAAGGTTTGTAACCTTTTGACTACAATATTACAACTTGACTGAATTCCAAATGTTTTATATAAATTGAATTTAAATAAAAACAACATATTGTTACAGACAATAACTACCACATCAATTTTACGTGAAGTCACATACATACATATGTAGATACCTATCATAAAAGATGTGTGCATACGATTATGACGCTTATTACACCAAATCTAAATATACTTGAAGAGCAAAACACCTTAATAAAACGACTCATTCGACATGTATTTAAAATATCATTAAATAGCTGTTTAAAGTTTCACCTAATATACCAACACATTTGTTCACCATTCAATACCAAAGTTCGATCCAACGTGCAATATCAGTTTTGACCCCACTCCGTAAATAGAATTACGTAACTATGTATTACTAAGTAATCCTTGTTCTCATGATAAATACTGTGTTAGTAAATATTACAAGCCCGGCCCAAAATTCATTCAAATCATGCCGTCAAGTTCATCCGCGAACACGTGATCACCAAACCATATTCACAAGCCTTTGCGTTATACCCATCACTACAATATAATGCCCTAAGTATTGGACAATGTCCCTTTTTAATAGAGTAAAATACATGAGACACCTTAAATTAAAAAAATATAAGCAATATGTAGTAGCATGTAATACAATTATACGAATTTGCATCAAATCGCTTTTTCGTCTCGACTCTACTGCGAGTCAAAACAATCGCCCATAATTTGACTGAATTTGACAGTGACGTTCGGCATATCAGCGCTGTCGTCGTCGCTTGTTTGAAATAGGCTGCGAACATCCATTACACGTAATTTATGACGGTAAAGAAAACGCATACGCAAGTCTTCATCATCCGACAATAATCCTTCTGTAAGAAAATAAATATCATTTTATAATTGAGAAAGCCACAAAAGTGTGAACTAACTAGGTACATTTCCGGCTATTACTACCTAAGAATCATAAAATTTTACCTGCCCCTCACCTTCACGAACCAACCAACATAGTTGGACACCAACCATTACCAACGTTGGACGCCATCATCATAACATTACCAAACAATTGGATTACCAAGGGGAAATAAAATGAGCTACACACCCGACATTGCCAAATGAAACAAGAAAAGAAAACACATTTATTTAAATACTCCTTAAAATAAAAAATACATAACAATGCTTCTAAGTTATATTACGATCCTACCGTGATTGAGTTTCCTAAAACAGATGTGCTGGTAGCAATGGAATCATTCCTAAAGCTGCTAGCAGTTTTCTACCGACTGTAGACAATACGAGAGAAACCTTTGGTATTGATAGCAGCCAATAGGCTAACCGATAACCGCTTAACGCGAGTCGTATGCTTGCTTGTTTGCAGTATTTTTAATGTAAAAAAACACGTAGATCTCGCGTTCGGTTTACATAAAACATGTAAACACATTCAAAGACCTTGATGTACCTAAGTATCACGTTTTTTATGGCCAAGCCTTAACAATCTATCTGTACTTCGTACCTTTTTGTTTGTGACATACAACAGGGCCGAAACAGGCGAACCCAGTAAGGAGTAGTTACAGTTGGTTTATGAGAAAAAGGACCAGAATATTACGCTTGGCCTTTCTGTGGTTACTACTAAGTATTCAGATGACCATCGTTAGGGACGGTTTCCTCAAGATAATTTCCCTCATCGTAAAACTCGTAGCTGAATAAATCACTGTACTCAAAAGGTTCAAACCTGGAATATCTCCGTTTTTCAGGCGACTACTCAAAGCAAGAGCGAAATAAGAAATCAGAGCGCACAGACGATCAGCCGTTTATCAGAGGTCATATCTGCTGTCGCTACATCCGACGCGCCCGCAAGTCATTCAATCAGACGCGCAAGCGCCGTTTATTGCAAAATCGTACCACAATCTACTCATATATAATTTACAGGTATTGGCGAATGTGTATACTAACCACGGCAGGAGATCTATCTATACTATTAATGACACGCTGTCCCCCACTGGGCAGGCAGAGAGAGTAGAGCGACATTCCTCTCGGCGAACGTACTTACGAAATATATAAATACTTATATACAATAAGTACGTAATGAGTACAACGTACAACAATCATACATACATGCAATATACATTCATTATGTAGATATTACGAAATATTTGTATTTAAAAACCAAAATTATACACACATCTAAGGGAAAATCTTATCTTGGACAATCATATACTAGATCTGGCGGTTATATATACATATATATACTTAGAATACTTAATTATATTTAATATATACTTTTAGTTAATGAAACCCAGACCGTTAATGGTAAACAACTCCGGCACAGCTTTCAAGACTATATGGGAGTACATACCTTTATTTACCGCTTCGCGAATTAGGGTCATACCGAGCAGATGGGGGTCACCCACCCCATCACCAGGTATCCAGAGCCCGCCCAGTATGTCCTCAATGTTCAGCATAGGCATCAGCTCCTGGCATCTCTTCGGGTTGATCAGTTCGCATGGGATTCCCCACGATCTGATAGAGAAAGCGGCCTTCTTAAATGATGGGAAATGCTTCACCTACCCAATACGCATACATAGTTAGCCAGTGTAGGTAAATATGTATACAAATTTATCGCATACCTACGAATTCATTACAGTGGTAGATTTTATGAAATTCAGTTCATCTGTTGTGACGTGTTGTGTACAAACAACAAAATATTTATCTTTAGAAAAGTATGTATACATATTTACGAAAAGCTTTGGACATCAAAATGGATAAAATAAAAATAACAAGCACACTTTAGTTAATCACTCAAAACTAACTTATAAAACTTTCCGTGTACACTTCTGCCTTGTAATCTTTGGAAATTAGGGTGATGTGTGAGAAAAAAATTTTTCATAGACATCAATATACTAGATAATAAAATACAAAGATATTCAAACACTTATAAATAACGGACATACATATATATATAAGTCTCTATCATCATCTACCATCATCATTACAATGACCCCGAGTCCCTCACGGGTAAGCAAAGAGATTGGAGCGCCAATTATCTAGGGCCAAATTGAGCAAAGCTATTACTAACGGAACTAGACCATTATATACATAGACATTTATATGCATAACATCAAAGGGACATCTTGAAATTAAGTGCAAATACTCGTGTCCATTATACAAATTTCTGCCACAGAGGGAAACGAACCCACGACTACAAGTATCACAGCTTAGACTGCTAGACTAGACGGCATAGATATTTAATCACTACCAGAAAAAATACATTCATATAGGCAGAGAGTATAGAGCGCCAGTTCTCTCTAGACTTACATACCCCTTTCGCTTCGTGCAGAAATCAAATAAATCGAAATATTCTGATGGCATCTCATCAAAACAAAATTTGTGCTAAACATAATAACCATATTCGTGTCATTCATAATGGTCTGGCAAGTAGAAATTTGCTGATGCTATTTCGCTCTGTGAATTATAGCCTAAGATTATTAGTATAGACTGGTTTAAATTTCTTAAAATTGTTGACACAAGCAAATGAGTGGAATTAATTCGCATATTCAGACAGATGGAAACATGAACTAATACATGATTTACAATAAATCGCAATTGCTGCACTGCAGAAAATATCACATTACTTCAAATTAAATATAAAGATAAGATTGAACTAATACATTAATGGCTCTATAGTCTAGCAATTAACACTGGCTGTGAAGCTTGAGCGATGACCAATTAATATTTGTACCATAGTCATTGTTTCCTATGTATCTAAGTATATAACTATATATACATATAATCTACCTTGTTACCGAAGAAAATGCTTTGCTCAGTTTGGGTGCGAGTTGATTGTGAAAATCATTTTGGCTGACTATTTTATAAATCAAGTCAATATCAATCAGATATTTTGCTCAACTTGGGTGAAGCACCAAGATAGAGTATATATATACATGCTGTGCCTAGCAGTTTAGTGTCTAGTAGTTTCACCCGTGTGATAAATGATTTGTGTGAAAGTATTTTTTTTAATTAAACATATGTGTTTATCGAGGCAATAATGCATCTATGTCCCAATTTTGTTCAGCAGTTTTTGCGTAAAAAATAAGCAAATATCCTCACAAACTTTCACGTTTCTATTACTAGTGGGATAGTCTACCTCTTTAGATGAGATGTTCTATTGTGGCATGATTTGCTGTTTGGTTCCAGGTATGGAGTAATAAATATATTGCCCATCACCTCATTGCAAATACTTGTATACAAATATAAAATAACTATGGCTAAGGGAACTGCAGAGCATATTTGCCTATTTGCCTTGTACAGAAAATATATATAATATCTCCCAACTATATCTCCAAAGATTACAAAGCATTTTTTAAATTATTTACAGATATATGTGCACACATACATATTATCGCACCTAATCTCACAGGGGTGGGCCAAGTACATATTAGCTACACAACTATATTAGAAAATAGATACTATAAAACTCAAATTTAAATATAAATATTTTGGAAAGACTTTCTATGCATCTATTGTATTATAATACTTTATCTTACAAATATGTAACTAACTTCATAATATATACCTCAATACATGAAAGACTGGAACAATTGCAAAATAAAAAATAAATTAGGGATGGGTCATAAAATTTTATACAAAGAGTTTTTATTTCTATTCATTCAACCTACATGGACTGACTCTTCATCCTCCTGTAGACAGTCATCCGGTCCCGAGTTCTAGCTAGCAGCAAAGATCCGCACTGTTTCCATCCCGTCTTCTTGCCTTCTGACTCCAAATTTTGTAAAAGAGCTATGGACGACTGGGCTAGGCGCACTTGCGCTAAGGTAGGCTTGAATGCCCCAACAAGCCCCGACGAATGCCAACGACTGCCAGCTCCGATTCTACGCATAAAGAAGATCTATATCATAGAGGATTATTAATTTTTTCATAACAGGTAAAATAGTGTAAAATATTCTTACCTTTCACGCTCAATTAATATGGTTCTGTCGCCCCAGCCGCGTCTTGCAAGGTGGTACGCCACTGCCGCCCCCATCACTCCACCTCCACAGATGACGACCTTCGCTTTAGTAGGCAATGTAGACAGACAGCCATCCAACTTCTCTTCATTATCCAAGACTTCCAGTCGACTTGAAATATGCCTCGGTAAAACACTAACGCACTTGTAACCGGCACTTTTTCTCAACCCAGCCCCGAGCTGCCTAGCTAGCATTTTTAATTTAATGCTTTATGAATATATGTAGTAGTCTTTCAAATTAATAAACAAATTGGAAAAAGTTTCATCGATCACTTATATTCCGTAAAATTTCTAAAAATAACAACAATCTTATGACATTTTTGTTATGACATTTCTTTTTGACTTCGCACAACTTAATAATTTTTTTACTTAGTCTTTTGCATGTCGTGGATACAGGTTCTTTTAGTAAATACATGTCAAATTATTGCTATGCTGAGTTAACTTTATAAATGTTGACAAAGATAATTAATGTATTTATTTGTTTGAATAAAATATATCTCTTCACAACACAACACCACACAACACGATAACTGATTCACAAAAGGATCACAAAATATAAGTATTGCACAAAAATACACAAAAAATTCACACTAAACACCGCTAATGTTACAATGTTCGACTCTGCGCTTTTAAATAAGCTGAACACTCCCGAATTGATATCCACAAATCACTGTCACTATTATTTAATTTATAGTCTTTTCTCTGGTTCATAGATTTTCTAAGTGTCCGACCGAAATCAAGAATCTATGTTTGAGTTCCTTTCGAGAGGTCCACGTCTGCTCGCTAGCCGAGCTCAGGCAATACAGATAAATCTTTCTGACGTCCGAGCCCATGTACCAGAACTACGCGCATGCGTCAGTAGAAAAAAGTTCGGGAGATGCCCTAGCCTCGCTAGAGACCTACCAATAACTCAGGGTATCGTTATTGATTAACCCGGGCGCTACCTCCCACACGATCACACAGATACAGGGTGGAAACCCAGCTTGTAGACAGAATACGCACGTGTGTGACTCGATACATAATTAACATTTCCTAGAAGAACCTGCGGCAGTGTAGCCAGTAAAGTAAATTTTCCCGAATAATCCAGTATTTTAGAGTACAAATACTCATCGAAATATTGCTTAATGTAGATAACCATTTTATTGTTAAGTATCTACACTTTTGAAAACCTAATAAGGAACAACAAAAATACTTTGATAAACTTAAATATATACTTACATATCATCGCGCCGTACCAAACGGGGTAGGCAGAGAGAATAGAGCGCCAGTTCTCTCTAGACTTGCATACCTCTTTCGCTTCGTCGACATGATAAATGAAATTAAATGTATGTATTTTATTTTATGGGGAAATATGGACTTTAGATCGAGCTGGCAACACGGACCTCAGGGAAACTTTCCATTTATCCCGAAATGCAGACACATAAGCACACTAGCGCTTCGATCGGAGAATCGCCGTGTTAAGCCCTAGCAACACAGGTCTGAAGGCTGACTGCTGTGTTAGTGTATATAGCTCTCCACTATGTACGTTGTTGCCTGTGTGCGAAGCAAAGGCTACAGAAATAGCACGAAGGAGCTGAAATCAATATCTGGGTGCCTAGATATAATGAGGTGGGAAGGGGTTGGGTGGGGAGTTCAAATCAAATCAAAGCATCCACGGATGTATATTTCCTGGACATGGATGGAAATTTACATTTTAAGCGAAATATTTATGACTTGCATGAATAATAATAAGTGTAAACTAAACAGCCCTGGTGGCTGAGTGTTTGTAGTAGCCTACAACGCAACGATTCAAGCATAAGTTCAAACCCTTGAAAGTCTGTCCTAGGATTTTTTCACAACTGTGAAGGAAAAAGTTTGAGGAGAAAATCAAAGACGTACGCTTGAAAAACGACATCTGTCACTTTGGCACATACCTCGATATATCTCCGGCGATAATAGGGTGTTTTTTTGCACCTCTGTCTTCCTCTTACCCTCCCTCGAACTCTCGTGAGACAGCGTGGAGTCATGATATATTGACGGCCGTCTGGTCTAGTGGTTGGACCTCCTGACTGCGAAACTTGAACTCGCGGGTTCGAATCCCGCTGAGGGCTGATATTTGTGTGATAAACACGAGTAGTTGTACCTTAGTCTTGGATGTCCTATGTATTTATCTATATAAAAAAAACTAAAAAGAAAAAAAAACGAATAGTGATAATAAACCTTACGCTTGGGAAACCGTCACTTATATACCAATATATCTTATCTTACTAATATTATAAATGTGAAAGTTTGTAAGTTTGGATGTTTGCGGTCCTTTCACGGCAAAACGGCTGAGCCGATTTGCCGTCACAGAAGTTGAAATGGTGATAGCTTATACCTAGGAATAGGACATAGGCTACTTTTTATCCCGAAAATTCAAAGTTCCTACATGAATAAAATTTGCCTTAGTAGTCATTCAGATTTGCATCAAAATTATATCTAGACCCCTTAGTGCTTTTGATTTAAATTACATTTTATTTTGACACATGTTTGAAAAATCAATCCTGTCATTACGGAAATTCCAACAAATATTTCGATGTTCTAATATTATAAAGGCCTAAGTTTGTATGTTGCTCTTTGACGGCATAGCGACTGAACCGATTCTAGCAGGAAACTATTGTAGCTACTTTTTCGAAGCCTTTCTCCATGCGGGCGAAGCCGCGGGCATAAGCTAGTATGTATATATATATATATGAATAAGTTCAGAGTACACAGAAGTAAGAATAAGCATGCGGTTTAACTGATTGGGCTAGGGGAGGTCTTTCTAAAAAAAAAATCAAAATATTTTTGTTTGAGGCCTTTTTGAGGCCTAGGTGGGCACTTACACTTACACATATATTATGGAAAGACGCGAACCATTGTAATCTTTTTTTTTTATACAACAAGTGTGGCAAACAAGCATACGGCCCACCTGATGGGAAACTGTTACGCTCACGATACCGAAGTATCACTTGCGCGTTGCCACTCTGTGTTCGGAGAGTATACTGTGTTAGCAGCATAATGGGATTAATCCCTCTGCTGCCAAAACAATATAACAATCCTCCCCCCTCCCCAAGGAGCTCATTACTGGAAACCTTATTCACCTCGTAGGAACACAACACAATAAATTGTGTTATTTGGCTACGGACTTCTATAAGGTGGCGGTCCTGCCCCAGTCGGGCAGCTCCAAATTCGAACGGAAAATCATACAATATATACAAATAAAAAAAGCATACAATTATTCAATAAACTAAATCTTTCTTGATTTAGGGGAGAATGTAAAAATTCAAAGAAGGGGCTTTAATGCAAGTAGGACCATGGTTCCAGAGTTCAAAATTTTATGAACAAATATTATAAAAAAATAAGAATATCACTTGGTTCTCTTATGGCACGGCGTGGACTCGAACCACGAACCTATGAGCGTACACACTCAGTGCGCTACCCTTGCGCCACCCTGCCTGTCGTTAAATTAACAAATTTTAGCATATAAATGGCGGACAACAGTGATGGTACGTTACTTGAGATTTTGTGCATGCTCTACTATAAACCTTATATGAATGGTATTAAGGTTCTAGTATTGAAAGGACTAAGCAGAGATAAATTGGTTTTGTATCGCAAATCTGACGTATTCTGAGGCTATCCGAGGAAATTTTTGACACGTTTTTATGAACCATACGAATCACTTATTGTTCTATTGGCAGATATATCTGTTGGCAGACATTGCACTCTTGCAACATGTCTATGCACTGATAGACCTGCAACCGTGTGGCTCCCATCAGAGCCACACATGTCATGTGTCCGGTAAAATTTGATTTCATATGTGTATTGTTTTTTTTTTATACAACAAGTGTGGCAAACAAGCATACGTCCCACCTGATGGGAAACGGTTACCGTAGCCTATTTACGCTCACGATACCGAAGTATCACTTGCGCGTTGCCACTCTGTGTTCGGAGAGTTATAGTGTGTTGGCAGCATAATGGGTTTAATCCCTCTGCTTCCAACACAATGTAACAATCCTCCCCCTCCCCAAGAAGCTCATTACTGGAAACCTTATTCATCGCGTAGGAACACAACACAATAAATTGTGTTATTTGGCTACGGACTTCTATAAGGTGGCGGTCCTGTCCCAGTTGGGCAGCTCCAAATTCGAACGGGAAACCTGTTATGCCCTACCTTTCTTAAAAGCAGAGCTGTTTCAGAGCAGTTGCCTTGTGAATTTATAAGCTTTGTATATGTCTTTATGTATGATACCATGCAAGATGCATGCAAATGACAACGTCATTAAACGGAGTAATAATTATACTCACTCCAAAACATAGTTTTAAAAAAACAACTGGTTAGAATGCACAACATTTTTTTTTCTTTATACAACAAGAGTGACAAACGAGCATACGGCCCATCTGATTGGAAACGGTTACCGCAGCCTAATTACGCTCACGATACCGAAGTATCTCTTGCGTGTTGTGTTCTCTGTGTTCGGAGAGTTATATGCAGCTTTTCTTTATGCGAAATAAAAATAGCATAGGTATGTGTTAATTCAGCTAATGCTATCTTTGTGCCAAATTCCATACAATTCCTTCGGTTCAGTAGGTAGGTATGTTCAATGAACTTCCCTTTGAGGTTTACTTTAATATACCTACATAAAATGTAAAAATAACGCGATAAAAAAATTACAGACCGCAAGAACGTTCTGATTTATTTTATTGTGTTGGCTTTGCTCCTATGCGATTATTTGGCAAACTAGCGTCTTAATTTAAGAAATAATATAAATAACAAAGTTTTGTTTTAATATTATCATGAGAAGTGCCTCTTCTTATCTTTTACTATTTATATATAACGTATTGTCCCGCCCGGCTTCGCTCAGGTGAAAAAAATTCCTGAAACACGATCGCAGCGCCACCTATATTGAATCTAGACCATTCTCGAATCCACCTGAAGACATAGGCAATTTAATTATAATCGGTCAAGCCGTTTAGGTGGAGTTGTGTAGAGAGTGACACACGCGCAGAAGAAATACCTATATATATAAAGATGAATATTATGATACTTTAAATATTATAAGCATGAGAAATAAAATGCTCTTTTTCCCAAAGGTAAATTAATTCTTCTCATGGGCTATCGTCGGGCCCTCTTAATAACATAGACTTTTGCTGCCTTCAGTCGCATAGATATACCTTTTTTTTTATACCACTTGGGTGGCAATCAAGCATGCCGTCCGCCTGGTGGTAAGCGGTTACGCGGCCTATGGACGCTTGCAACACTAGGGGTAACACTCGCGCGTTGCCGACCCTGCAGGAATCTCTTCACACGCTTCTTGAAGAACTCCATTCCTAAATTATTATTGTAAATACTAATAGCGGATTATAATGCTTCTTCGTGTTTCCTGTAGTGTTTAGCCTTACCCTCACTAATCCACAGCAGAGATAAAACTTGTTTATGGACTTTGTAGACTGACTAGTAGATACGAACATATCATAGCGGCGAGTCCCTCACAACTTCAGACAGAACAATATACTGTTTCCATGGCAACAGTATTAGGTTGACTCGGCAAATTGGCTCCGTTTTGATTTTATTTTACAACAATAAAGAATGTCTTTAGTCGAGATAGTTGAACACGATGAAGTTATTTATACAATACTTGACAAACCGCCGCCGGAACCGCCTAAAACACCCAGGTAATAACGACTTTTGTTTTTGACTCTATTTTTCATAGCATTCAGATTCCTTAATACATGACCAGAGTACGGTCATCACGCCGAGCCCTAACGGGGTACGCAGAGAGAGCAGAGCGCCAGTTCTCTCTAGCTAGACATACATACCTCTTTGCCTTTGTTGCTTTCATTAGTATCTACATTCATGCTCGCCAGTAGAATTTTCTGGAAAAAAATTTGATCTAATTCCGTTCAGTAGCCTTTATCAAAAGTAGCCATTGCGTGGAAGTGTAGTAACATATAATAATATATATGTAAAAAATGCATCTATAATATTGGTATGTTAATTGTACAACTGTTTTTTATTAATATCCTCACGCCTTCCCACAAGGGTCCCCATAGGGATAGGCAGAGGTGTATAGATAATACCCACACGCCCACTTTCCGCCAGAGGTATATTAGGTGCCAACGTGACAGATGGCGAGTCAAGCTTTTTATTATACATCGTTATTAACGTAAAACATCTAAACCGACGAGCATGTATGAAGAGACTCATGAATGTGGACGAAGCGAAAGAGGTATGTAAGTCTAGAGAGAACTGGCGCTCTATAATCTCTACCTACCCCGTTCGGGACTTGGCGTGATGATATGTATGTATGTACAATGTACATATAATATAGGTTTATTGGGTATATACATATGCATTTATTAATTTGAACTACACAAAGTTAGTTAACCTAACTCCAGGTACCAATCTAAGCTAGAAAAGGAGCTGAAAGAAGCAGTAAGGCCACAACGTCACAAAACTTTTGGTTACGCCGAGACGCCGATGAAACCACCCGAGCAGTTCTTAAAAAAGGGAGAAGGGGTCGGCCAGCCAGTTAAGAAGTCTGACCACAAATGTTTCGTCACCGGCAACTTACCACCCGTGCCAAAGAGACCGCCTCCTGGCAAGAAACCCGAGAAGCCTAAAGTCAATTTCCGCGTCTTAAATATTAAGAAGGCCATCAAGGTTAAAGGGAAACCTGTTGAACCAAGGCAAGTAGATTTTCAAGCATTATGTATATCTGCACGCCTTAGTACATAGTACCCACACACCCACTTTTCGCCGGAGATATATTTTAGGTGCCAACGTGACAGATGGCGAGTCCGCCGACGTTTCTTAAACATGTCTATATGTACATAATGTACGTCTTTGAATTTCTTCTCAAACATAGGCAAGTTCCCACTCGATATTTGCCTTCATCGTAAAGCTCGTTGTGTGGCTGATAACTGTACTTAAGTTCGGAAAAACTCATTGGTACCGTCGGGATTCGAACTTGCGATATCCTTGTTGCAACCGAAACGGAGATTTTGTTCCCAGAAGCCGTAAGGACATTATCTCTTTGTTAGCTTTTCCGATCGCTTGTCCATACGATTCGTGCTCGGTGCCTATCAAGACGCAATGCCCGCACGATTCCCTGTGCATGTGTGCATAGCGCTGTTGCAAGCACAGGCAACTCAGACTGCTAGATTTATCGGGGAGGTACATACGTACATTACAAACTCACACTAGCAAAGATATATATGTGCTCGCGTACCTAAGCCCTTAGTGTATGACGGTATATCTTTTATTTTATCCATACAAATAAATAAATTTGGAGTGTAATATTAAAATAACCGCTTTTTACTAAATGCATACACTACATACATACACGCAGATGTTTACACGGTACATATATACCAATATAAAGTTTGTCTGTCTGTCTTTTTGTTCCGGCTAATCTCTGACACAGCTGGACCGATTTTGACGGGACTTTTACTGGCAGATAGCTGATGTAAAAAGAAATTACTTAGGCTACTGTTATTTAAGAAACTAAACAATAACTTTATGTCAAATTAAACGCGGACGAAGTCGCAGGCACAGCTAGTTATATCTATATCTCCTGCGAAAGCAGGGTGTAGTTACTACGCCACTGCGTACCCCACTGGAGACCAGTGGGAAGGGGTGATGATATATATTTATTGATATATAATTCTCTCGACAGACTGGTAGATACTAGAGACGGTCACATCAAAAAGATCAAAGGTTCCGGTGAAGTACCTGAGTATTGCCTGAGACCAGACTTCGGCCAGATGCCAGCGTACTTGGTCAAACGGAACAGAAAGATCCACAAACAGCTGGAGAAGATCAGATTAGCTGAGGAAAACAGGGAGAGTCTGTGCCAATTAATCAGTGAAGAGGAACGACAAAAATTGTTGGAGGTGAGTGACAATCTCAAATATTTAATTTATCTTCACTCCGTCCCACGAAGATCCCGAAGGAGAAGGCATAAGTGTGTAGCGACCGCACATCCGGCTGGGCACCGTCCATAGGCGGGGGCAACCACTTACCATCAGGCGGGCCGGGTGCCTTGTTTGCCAACCAGAGGTATAAAAAGTACTTTTCACCGGGGATATATTATAGGTGTCAACGTGGCTCCTAAGCACGACTATGCATATGTGATAGAATTTCCTTTCGAACGCAGGTTTCGTCTCGATGTTTTTCTTCACCGCAAAGCTCGTAGTGTAACTAATCACTGTATTTAAGTTCAGAAAAACTCATTGGCATAGTTGGATTCGAACTTGCAATCTTTGTGTTGCAACTGAAACAGAGATTTTGTTCTTAGAAGTCGTAAAGTTATTATTATGTAAGTATTATATAAGTCGTTATTATTTTATTATAAGCCGTAAAGACATATCTCTTTGTTAGCTTTTCCGATCGCTTGTCCATACGATTCGTGCACGGTGTCTATCAAGGCGCAAGGCCCGCCAGATTTTCTGTGCATGTGTGCATAACGTTGTTGCAAGGCAACTCAGACTGCTAGATTTACCGGGGAGGTACATTACAAACTCACACTAACAGCGCTATATATGTGCTCGCGTACCTAAGCCCCAGAATCCAGGGAGTCCTGAAATAATTCCTAGCTCAGTGCGCATGCTTGAAAGTATTGATCAGATCCCACCTAACCTAACCTAACGCGTCATGTCTGCTGAATCTTTGTCTATGTCATAAATACTCTCCGAAATTACACTTGTTGCCCGCCAGATTCTTACCATTGTTAAGGAAAAACGGACGTGCTCCCCAATAGGGTGTTCTGTAAACAGTAATTTCCCGAAGTATCTATAGTATATATTATAGAAGCCGTGATAGCCGATACGAGAACAAAGAGATTTCCTTTGTGTTGATTTGGGCTAAAATTG
Organism: Drepana arcuata; assembly: GCA_016069955.1. NCBI lineage: Eukaryota > Metazoa > Arthropoda > Insecta > Lepidoptera > Drepanidae > Drepana > Drepana arcuata. The sequence goes on along the minus strand of JACCPG010009335.1, from coordinate 1,489 downwards.
GGCAGTTTGGGTGCGTAGAATAAATACCATAGCAGTTAGTATTTGCTTTTATGACAAATGAATATCTACTTTTGTCCGTATTTTTCTTTTATAAATAAAGCGCTTTTTTCAACTTTCAAGGCCTTACGGTTTGAGATAAAATGAGGCTAGAACAGGATTACCTTTTATTATTTTATATTTATATTAAAGAAAATATAAAGATTAGTTCTTTAAGTTATTTTAAGGTTCTTTAGGTGGTAGACTCTCGCGTGCAAGGACTGATTAACACCACTTATTTATTTATCCACATGTTCGTGAGTTTCACAAAATCGAGACTGGCACGAACGATTTTGATTCAATTTTTGTGCATGGATCTCTGGATAGTTTAGATTCACGATTAGACCCTATAGGTGGCGCAGGGATGGTTGGCGATTTTTATAATTTCACTCAAATAAAGTATATTATATTTTTATAATCTTTTTTATAATAACTTTTCATACACACAGCATTGAGCACAAACCATATCATCGCTCATTTAAATATAGGACTATAACTTAGTCCTATATTTAAGTTTTTTAGTAGTAATATAAAAATTGCAAGGTTTTCCCCCATCCCGCGTTGCGTGGCGTGTCATGGACTTGGTTGATAGTGTTTTCCATCGGTAAACAATTTATAACTGCGCGTTAATTTATCATACTAACCAACCTGAACCAGGTCACTTGGCATTAGCCCGTACCTGATTCAAGAAACTGACCTCGGGTAATATGTTTATATTACCCGGGTTTATTTTTTACCCCTTTTCAAGAAACTGACCTCGGGTTTGACGTTTATAGTACCCGAGGTTTTTTTTACAACAAAGGTCCCTTCGATGATAAGCGGTTACCATACTCACCCGAAGTAGCCGACTTTATAATGAGTGGAGTTGTTGCGTTAGTAGCTGGCAGGTCGAATAGTACCATATCTAACAGCTAATTTATATTAAGAATAATAATTTCAGGATCTTAAACACAACTGGCAAATAATGCAGAAGGCATTCCTTCAGCTACCGATGCTGACCGATACCATACCCAAGATACTAAGAAAAACGAAAATGGAATTGGAGCTGAAACAACTGGAAAAAGACATCGCTTTAGTGGAGAGCAACCCTTATATTTATATTTATCCATGAATTTTATTTATATTAAAATATAATTTAAATTTAGAACTATTTTTATCAGGACGTTTTTGTTAATATATAACGAAAAATTTCCATTTCCATATAATTAAGGTCCTCGTGCAAATTTACTGCAATTACGTGTGTGCTCATAAAACATATTATACTCATTAATTATACTTGGCATGCAATTATTAAAGTGATTTTATTGAAATAGTAAATCAAACTGGGTATGGAGAAAAACGTTTTTTTTATTATGTAAGTAAGTCTAGAGAGAACTGGCGCTCTATACTCTCTGCCTACCCCGTTAGGGACTTGGCGTGATGATATGTATGTATGTATGTTTTTTTTTATTTA